>JAJKFI010018546.1:0-13644 GCA_029204185.1 Lerista edwardsae | reverse complement strand
AATAAATAAATAAATAAATAAATAAATAAATAAATAAATAAATAAATAAATAAAAGCATGGCATAAATTCCTAAAAATCAGTACACACCAGTCTGTAGCCAGCATACACACAAAGGAGTAAGAGATAGGCATGGGGTCATCTGAGGACAAGGGGAACGGTTCCTCACGATACTGAGTCATCTGCAGATGGACTGGGACTGAGGGAAAAGTGCCTGAGCCCAATAATTGCCTCCCCATTTCCCACCCCAAATAAGGCCAGCTTTGGGGTTCTTGCTGAGGCCTCTGTAGCATCAGCAGATTGACCATGACAGCAGAGACCCAGAGTGAGTGAGCCCAGCTCAGTTGTGCTCACTGGAGGAACAGGGCCTCAGAGGCAGATCTACAGGGAGGGCAAAGCTCTAAGTGTTGCAAGGAGCCTTACCCTGTCATGTAAATCCCACCTCTCCCTTGCTGCTGTAGCCAGTAAGCAACCCCAAGATGTTGCTTTTCCCTGTGAGGATTGGCTAAAACGGTGCAGGAGAGGAGTGATTTCCACTGCAAGGTAAGGCTTCTTGCAAAACTTAGAGCTTTGCCTTCCCTTAGATCTGCCTCTGCAGGGCCCCTGTCTCCCCACTGCTTCATCCCAGAGATTGCAGCTTCATCCCCTTTAAAAGCCTACCAGGAGTTGAGTGACAAGTGACAGCAGAGCTATATAGGACAGAGCTAGATAAGAGGGACAAGTGGCGCAGAGGATGCAGGCCAGGGTGCAGAGGGTGCAATTGGTGCAGAGGTGCAAAAAGAAGTGCAGAGGGTGCAATTGCACTGGACAACAAGCTGAGCTTGACACTAGTGGCCGAAATTGTGAAGGTCTTGGTATGTATGAATAATATCATTGTTATACTGTTGTGTGGAAATCACCCCCAAAGGAGGGATTCCCGGAGTCTCCTGTCTCTTTAAGAAAGTTAACTCTCTAAGTTAACCCGCTCCTGGAGGTTTCGTCCCTGGCATGCGCTTCTTCCTGCCTCTGAAGCAACTACCTCCTGAACCCAAAAACAGAGCGATTCCCTTACGTGAGCTCACCCAAGAAAAGACACTGACGGAAAAGATGCCAGCTGGACTTCGATGTTCAAAAAAATGTTTCTACTTTATTGCAATAAAGGACGCAAGTGCCCACAAAAAGCACGTCTCAACAAACCACCCAAATTGCGTGCTTAATGAAATTATTTCTATACATTTATACTGTCGGTCATGTAAATGAAGACACAAACAAACAACCAATGATAGTTACTTGATAACGGTAAGATTGATTATTGGCAAGCCTGGGATTTTGGGGACCTAGGATTGTTCTGTTGGGATAGTACCGCATTTGGTTGGCTGATCTCTGATCCCCCCCCCCCCCCGTTGAACCAGGGGGAAGCTTATAGATAGATAGAAATTTATTTGTCATTGTACTCACGGTATGAGAACAACGAAATGAGGTGCTCTTCACATCTTACACTGGACAACACCAAATAGCATATACAAATAACATTTAAAAACAACATTAAAAAATATAGATATAAGTACCATACAGTATACATTATTAAGACCACCAGATTCAAACCCCTGCATTTAGCCTGATCACAGCACTTGGGTAAAAACTATGTTTAAACCTACTTGTCCTAGCTTTCAACACTCTGTATCTTCTTCCCGACGGTAGAATCTCAAACATCGAGTGACCCGGATGTGAGGAATCTCTCAAGATTTTTTGTATCTTCCTACTACATCCCATGTTATACAAATCCTCCAGTGAGGGAAGAGGGCAGCCAATGATCTTTTGTGCCCTCTTTATCACTCTTTGGAGTGCCTTTTTCTCTGCCCCTGTGCAACTCATAAACCACACACAGAGGCAATAAGATAAGATGCTCTCAATAGAGCTTCGATAAAAGGCAACTAGTAGACTCTCCGACAGTTGTTGTAGTCTTAAAAGTCTCAGAAAATACAAACGTTGTTGGGCCTTTTTTTCTAGGGCTAAGGTGTTTGCACCCCATGTTAAATCTTGGTTCAAGGTAATACCTAGAAACTTACATTCCGCCACCTGTTCTACCAAACCACCTTCAATATACAATGGTTGGATGTCTGAACTGCTCTTCCTGTAATCCACTATAAATTCCTTTGTCTTACTTATATTAAAAATAAGATTATTTGCTTTGCACCAGAGGGACAACTGATGAACTTCATCCCTATAGGCAGACTCATAATTATCAGAAATGAGCCCCACCAGCGTTGTATCATCTGCAAACTTGATAATCTTGTTGCTCAGATGGATAGAGGTGCAATCAGATGTATAAATGGTGAATATAGATGATAATCAGATGATAATCAATGAGGTGTGTGGGTCTGGCACCACGGAGATAAGGGGTTTAATCACAGGGACAAGGCAGCAGAGGGTTAAGACAATAGGTGCGGGGTAGACAGAAAAGGGGTTGGAGAGCACCCTATAGTCCTCAAGACGAAGGAAATTATTGGGGAAGGGTGCATTACATAAGGGTCAAGAGGGTTACGTGGGGGCACCTTGATTCAGATAACTACATAACTGCTTTAGCGGACAAAAGGACATTTAGATACAGTTCATTGACATCGGTGCAATCAGATACATTTCATTTACATTCATTGACGAAGTTCCTGGCATGGGCGCCAGCCTGCGTGACTTTAGAGGTAAGCTGGATGGAGGTTGGCTCGTTCTTCTGCTGGCTCTGGCTTCTTTCCCTTCCTCCGATCTTTCGACGTCTATTTTGTTCCCTCTCCCATACAGCAGCCTCAGATCCTAGGAGCGCACAGGGGCAAATGTGCCCTTGCCCCGGGGAGGCCCCTGAGCACTCCCAACTTGTGCCGGATACAGCGCAGGCCCACCAGTCTTGCTGTTCCTGTGCAAGTCAGGATTGCGCTCTGAAGCTGCTTTCAGGCGGCTTCCCATTCATCCGCGGGATTCTTGCCTATTGGGCATAAAATTTTGGGGTGACTTGTTTTTGGAGGACCTGCAGCAGGGTTGGAGGAGCCTTCTAGCTCGGGGGGGATGGGGGGGTCAAGAACTAGGCTCCCCCCCATATGGCGGGTGACATGCAGGCTGGGGTATGCAATGCCAAGGTCAAAAAAGGCCTGGGGGTGAGTCTGGGCTGGTGAGGTGGCCTGATTGACCCCTTAGGGTTTGGGGGTGAGGAACCCTTTTGGGTACAGGGTTGGTGCCAGGCTGGCTCCATGCCTATATAGCCTGGGGGGAGGTAGTGCACAGAGCTGAGGATGCCGCACGGACCCAATTAGGGCTGCACAGCCAAACAGCTACATCCCAACTCCACCCCCCTCCCCGGTCTGGCACTCCACCCGGCCCGCCCACCCCCTATCCAGCTACTCCCTCCCTCCTGCTCTCCCCCACCCAGAACCACTCTTGTGCCAGCCAAGTTCGGCTGGTGCACAAGAGGCACACCAGGGCCTTAGGCTGGCACCTTTGGGCTGCTGCTGCTGCTGCTGCTGTTGCTGCTGCTGCTGCTGCTGTATCAGCCCAAAAGCACCAGGAGCAGACATGTCATGTAGCGGGTACGCAGGGGCACGTGCGTACCCGTTCCTAGGATTAGGGCTGGCCCCGCCCATTTGCCCGCCCACTCGTCGACTCCATTGGTGCTCCGCTCCGCCCCCTGCAACATTTGAATTGCCTACACGTTTGAATTGCCTGCATGTTCTGCAGCGGAGCGAGGGAGACCGACGGCAGCAGCAGCGTGAGCAAGTAGGCTGCCTGGGGCTCCCTCCCGAGGAGGCGCGGCGGTTCCTGGGGGCGGTTCCTGGGTTCCGGCTATGACCTCACTTCCGGTGGGCGGGCCCCGACACAGGTGCCAATCAAAAGTGAGTACCTGTTGCTAAATCATTTAGATGCCATTACTGACCAGGAGGCTTCAGTTAGTAGGCTTGGACCTCTCAAAACTGCGTACCTTATTTTGCAGGTTGCCCTGAGAAACTGACTGTATCCCACAAAGCTTGCGAATTGAAGCTTGTCAATTTCGTCAGGTGGTTGACTTATACCACTGACTTAGCAAAAGTGCTTCAGTTTGGACCCTTGAAGGCTTGTTCTTTCAATAAGATTGTCTGGCACACAGCCTCAGGGTCAAGCTCAACGTACCACTTAGAGAATCTAGGAGCTCGTTTCAAAGCAGCCTTCTCACATCCACCCACCTCCAACATACTTTCTCTCTTGCACAGTGAATTGTCTGATTCGTGTATCTTACTTTTGCCAGCACTGTCTAGTTGTAAGTGTAGAATGTCTCATGATGAAGCATTGACAGGGGATGAACTTTTGAACCAAGTTCAAAGGTTATTCAATGTTTGGTTTGCCAGTATGGCCCTGTTGAGACTGCTGAAGCAGCACAGAAGCTGCTGAAGAGCTAAAAGTGTCCAAAGATGGGGAAAAATAAGGGGAAAAGGAGGATGTATGAGGGGTAGATCACTGTTAGATCAGAGGTAGATCACTGGCTTTGCTTGCAAAAAAATCCCATGGTCAATCCTTGGTAGCATAAGTCCAAAAGTTGAACAGAGGTTAGATGATTAAACAATTTGCTCTACCTGTTTTGCACCATGACTTGGCTTTGACTCTCTTTGCTTGATTCAATCCCTTGGCTTTGGTGTGGTGTACGTTGCCTGCACAAAAGGGAAAAAAGATGGCACTTTCTCTCCTTTTCTTTGGCTGGGCACAATGCTAGTTGTCACTCAACGGAACAAAGACTGGGGTAGGAGCTGTACTGTCTCAGGCTGCAATCCTATACTCACTTTCCTGGAAGTAAGTCCCACTGAACACAATGGAACTTGGTTCTGAGTAGACGTGCATAGGATTGCACTGTCAGTGTGCTCCTGGAGCCACATAAACGCAGTTCCTTTCAAGATTGGAGATGGCAGGAGGTGCTGTGGTCACAGGAGTATAATTCTGCAAAAGCCCAAGTGCTTTTCATAATGAAACATTTGAAGAAGACCAGGAGAGACAGTGGCTTGATGATTGCTTTCAAAGACTATGCTTTTTGTCAAATGGGAAAGCTATTTGGTTCTTACTTGGCTGAGTCCCAATCTATATATATATAAATGGACGTGGGTATGTGGGTGGGTATGTATGCGGGTGTGTATGTATGTATGTTATGCATAGGCTCGGGAATGCCTGGACCGATCCGCACAAAACTTGGCAGGAATACACCTTGCAGCCTGGAAGGAATCACTGCGGGGGTCAGACCCCCCTACAGCCCCCGGGGGGAGGGACAGCGAGGGGATTGTATTGGAGTGAAAGTGTGCTGCCACCCTGTGGTCACAAAGGATTCTGCAGGTCATGAGCTGGGATTGCACTCACTGAGCTGATACACAGGAAGAGACCTCAGAAACGAAAGTGAAACTGCTTTGCACTGCCTGAGTGGCCCAGGCTGGAAAGAGCATGATCCAGAGAGTTCCAACACCCAGTCGGATCTGAGAGGGACCTATTTCCAGAGGGCTAACTGCCCTACCACAGGACCTGCAGACATGGTTCAGTGAGTATGACAATTTCATTACACTCCTTTGCTTGATTCTGTCCCTGTATTCATTCCTTCTCCTAATAGAAGCTGGGGATACTTTGTCCCCCAGGCAACGCCGGGTAACAAAAGGCTAGTAGTTTAATAATGAAGAACCTCGGCACTGCATAATTATCTACCGTCAATAAACTGTTTCCAAGGTGATAGGATATAGATGTATGTGTGCATTTTCTTCCTTTATGCATAAAAAAAGAATATAAGAATTGCAATCTGAGTTATGGATTTAAGAGAAGACCTTGCTTTCCACCTTGGCTTGCCAGATTGTGCTTCTCCACCAATTGTGCTGCTAATTTTTGTTCTCTTCTTAATGCTCAGTGGTCTTGATATATTATTGATACATTATTTTTGGTTTCCTTTTGTTGCTGTCCTGTTCAGAAAGCAATAAAAGAGTAGCAAGATTATTGTATGCACAAAAATGGAAAAATGAGGAGGTTCCAAATATTGAACAATTAATAGAGAAAATTTATGAAATAGCAGAAATTGATGTTTTAACTGAAAGGATGAAAGATGGTGATATAACAAAAATTCAAGAATATGGGAGATTGTTTTATGACTGGTTGGAAGAAATGAGATAAAGATAAAGACTAGACATTAAGATATTATATATAGAAAATTTTAGGTTGTAGAGAAAAAATATTTATTTTGTAAATAAGAAAAAATAAGAATTAATAAGATTTGTATACAAATTTTTAAGGTATTAAATGATGAATTAGATTGTATAGAAACAGTAATTAAGTGGAGATCATTAAGCTGTAATTAATGAGTACCTTTTGTGTTACCATTGTATCCCCTTCCCATGTTTTCCCTATTACCCTACTCATGTTGTTGTTCAGTCGCTAAGTCATGTCCGACTCTTTGCGACCCCATGGACCACAGCACGCCAGGCCTCCCTGTCCTCCACTAGCTTCTGGAGTTCGCCCAATTTCATGTTCATTGCTTCGGTGACACTATCTAACCATCTCATCCTCTGCCGCCCCCTTCTCCTTTGGCCTTCAATCTTTCCCAGAAGGAGGGTCTATTCTCAAGAGTCCTCTCTTCTTATGAGGTGGCCAAAGTACTTGAGCTACCCTACTCATATCGTTATATAAAATAAATATATATATATATATATGTGAAAAAGGAAAGCAATAAAATAGTTTTACCTCTCTGGAGCAGTTTTCTCTCAAATGTGCTAAAGAGACGACAGACTCAGCAGGTGCCTTTGCCGTTGAAGGAAGACTTTTGCATCCTGCCTCCATAACACTGATCCATGGATGTACCTTATGGAGGAGGGCTTTGTCTCCAGTGGCATAGCTAGCTATGGGGGGGGGAGGCACAGCACCCCAGGTGCCATCCTCAGAGGGGTTGTCCCAGAACAGGGATAGCTACAGTCTGGGGTTGCAGAGCGTTCATCTCTGACTACTGTTGCCTTATTGGTCCACTGGAGTGGAGCTGTTGCCCAGTCAAAACTTGCCACCACAATGCCAGTGCAGGGCCTTAACTTTTCATCCAACAGGAGTATTAGTTGCATTTAACAACCTGCATCTTGCATTTTACAAGAAGGTACCATTTGCATTAGGGACATGGTGGCACTGCGGGTTAAACCACAGCTGCTGGGCTTTCTGACCAGAAGGTTGGGAGTTCAAGACCATGCAATGGAGTGAGCTCCCGTCGCTTGTCCCAGCTCCTGCCAACCTAGCAGTTCAAAAGCACCTAAAAATGCGAGTAGAGAGACCACTTCGGTGGGCAGGTAACAGCGTTCCGTGCACTACGGCATAGAGCCATGCTGGCCACATGACCGCGGAAGCTTGTCGTTGGACAAACGCTGGCTCTTCAGGCTTAGAAACGGAGATGAGCGCCGCCCCCTACAGTCGGTCACGACTAGACCATTCGGTTGTGGGGAAACGGTTACCTTTTTATGAATTGAGGAGGAGAGAGAGCAGCTGCTTGCAAAACGTAGCACTGTGATCCCTCTCTAGGCACAGCTCTGGCGTGGTTCTATTAAGTACTATACTGGCTCCTTGTCGTCCTACACTTCTGTACCTCCAAAACGTAGCATCTGTCTCTGTAGATTTATCGGCAACTTTCAGTGTCTCTCCCTCACAAACCAGGGTGTCTGCCTCCCCCCTCACAAACTGGCATCTCTCTGCCCCCTCACAAACCAGAGCCTCTCTCTCTCTCTCTCTCTCTCTCTCTCTCTCTCTCTCTCTCTCTCTCTCCTCCTCCTCCTCCTCCTCCTCCCAAATGGGCCTCCCAAATTCTTTCTCTCCCTCACAAACTGGCATCTCTCTCCCCTCTCATAAAACTGTCTCTTTCTCTCCCCCCCTCACAAATTCCCATCTCCCTCTTCCACTCACAAACTGCCATCTCCCTGCCCCCACCTCACAAACTGGCATTTCTCTGTCCACCTCACGAATCAGCATCTCTCTCCCAGGGGTGGACGTAGTCAAAATGGTGCCCCTGGCGCCCAATAGAAGTGCGCCCCCAGGGGGCATGTGACATCATGCAACCCCAACCCACAGGAGCCCAGGTCTACCCATTGGGACCAGCCGCAGGTAGACCTGGGCTCCCTAGAGGGAGCCCAGGTCTACCCTTTAGAAACAACTGTAGACCAGCGCTCCGCAGGTCAGGAAAGCATCCGTAGTGTGGATCTTCCCCCACCCATTCAAACCATCTTTACAGTGCCAAGGCATCTTTAATCATCATAACTTTTAAGGTAACGGTGAGCTCAGCCTTGGTTTTTTTTTGTAGTTGGTTCTTTACATTTGCTGACTTCAGTTTGAAATCCCTGTGTCTCCACTTTCAAAAATCTGAGCCAGTGTCTGAAAAAGCCACATGTGAGCAGAGACCATCATGCAATGCTTCCAATTTGCATGGGAGATTAGCATGTGCCCGCCCCCCAGTTATATAGGCAAAAATGGGTGGGGGAAGGTCCACGCTACGGATGCTTTCCTGACCTGCAGAGCGCTGGTCTACCGTTGTTTCTAATGGGTAGACCTGGCTTCCCTCTAGGGTAGGGGAATATTTGATCCTTACCCCAGAGCTGCATTGCCCTTGCTCAGGTGCTGGACAGTTGGTCAGGATTGCACCCTTAATCTGCTTTCTGCTTGCTCTAGCAGGGAGCAGACCATCTGTCACTTGGCTCTATAATGTGGTTTTCACTCAGGCAGAAGTATGGGAATTCTGGTTGCATTTACCGGGACCATGCGCCTTCATTTGCACTGTCCCTTTAAATAAAACCACAAGTCCCACGTTTTTTCAGTGTGGGGCAATGGCAGTGGGCCTGAGGCAGCATCGAGCAGCATCCCCAGTCATGCCACTCCTGCTGCAAGAGTTGTTTGTTCGGCAACAATGAGCAGCGATGCATGGTTATCACCAGGCTTTACCCACCTCTGTGCGCCAGAGGGTTGTTAAAGACAGAGAGTAGAAGCAGGAGGGGAGAGAAGCCTGCCTTTCTCTTCAGCTTGTGGGTTTCCCAGGGAGTGGATCACTGTGAGAAATAGGAAGCTGGGCTGAATGAGTCTTGACCTGATCCAGCAAGACTTCGTCCTTACTTCGCTTATGACTGGGATGGAGGTTTGCTAACAATTTCGCAAACCTTTAGGCTGTTATATGGGCCAAGCTGGAAGTATTTTCAGCCAGGATTGGCTAGGGAAACAGAGCTCTAAAGCAGTGATTCCCAAACCTTTTAGCACCGGGACCTGCTTTTTAAAACAAAAACGCTATCGGGACCCATCTAGCATTACAAAACTTTAAAAAAAAAAAAGAAGTTTCACTTTACCAGCCATTGAAGTCTCTTCTAAGTAGACCAAGACACGTTCACCTCATCGCTAGGAAACCCACACGTGCAGTGGTGTCATCTACTCTCGTGGAGATGGAACGCTGGACTGGACTTACGTTTGATTGGCTGCCTGCCCATTTGCTTCTGCCGCCTTCCTGCTCGCCCAGGCACCCGGCGAGCCCCCCCCCCCTCCCCCCCCCCATCCATCATAGAGCTGGGCGAGCAGCGGTGGGGCGCGGCGACCGAGGGCAGCCCGCATGGCGGGGGGAAGGCGGCAGAACCACACGGACCGGGCTGCCAATCAAACGTAAATCCCACCCAGCGTTCCGTCTCCGCGAGAGTAGATAACACCACTGCACACGTGATACTCCTTTTGGTTTCCATGGGGCTCCATACATTTTCCTTGTCAGCTATCAGCTTGTCAGTTTCAGGACCCACCAAAAACCAGGTCCTGACCCGCTGGTGAGTCCCAACCCACAGTTTGGGAACCACTGCTCTAAAGGACTAGAAATGCCCTCTCTCTGCAGTGCAGAGTCTCTTCACTAGATTGGGCAGACCAGGAGATGCTCAGTTCAAGTCCTTACTGAGCCTAAGTACACTGTAACACTGCCTTCTAGGAAGCGTCGTCATCCGCAAATGAACTCCCGGAACGCTGGGAGGGACGTGGGCGGGACTTGCGCATGATTGGCAGCCTGCCCATTTCGTTCCACGGCTGCCCTGGCCTCGAGGGGGGGCTGCCCCCAGTTGGCGCGGGCCCCCGCTGCTTGCCCAGGCACCCGGCGCGCCCACCACCTGTCTCCCCCAGCGAGCAGGCACCCCTCGAGGCCAGGGCAGCCGCGGAATGAAACGGGCGGGCAGCCAATCATGGCGAAGCCCCGCGTAAGTCCCTCCCAGCGACTTACGCTTCATTTGCAGATGACGACGCCGCTTCTAGGTCAATTCATTTCTAAACTGAAAAAGACGATGAGTTCTTATGTTCTTTTCCCTCTCTCAAAACACCAGAACCAGGGGGCACCCGCTAAAACTGAGGGTTGGGAGAGTTAAAACAGATAAAAGGAAGTACTTTTTTACCCAGCGGGTAGTTAATCTGTGGAACTCTTTGCCACAGGAGGTGGTGATGGCATCTGGTCTAGATGCCTTTCAGAGGGGATTGGACGGATTTCTGGAGGAAAGGTCCATCGTGCGCTATAGGCAATGATGGATTGTGCAACCTCCTTACAGTGGTGGTGGGCTACTTCAGAATACCGGGTGCAAGGGAGTGGCAACAGGCTGCAAGCATCTTGTCGTCTCATGCCTCCCTGGGGCACCTGGTGGGCCGCTGTGAGATACAGGAAGCTGGACTAGATGGGTCTTTGGCCTGATCCAGCAGGGCTGTTCTTATGTTCTTAAGTTCTTAGAAGGCAGGGTTACAGTGTACTTAGTGTAATGATTCATCCAGCCCTGGAACAAACGAAACAAAAATGCCGGTCCACGGTTGGGTTCCTTTCTTTGCCTTTAGGTTGCCACTTGGCGCTGCCACAGCTGCTGCACTGCAGGCAGGAGCATTCCTGGAGCCTTGGCAGCACCGTAGGCGGCAATCTGACAACCTGGAAAGGGAACCGCAGTGATACGACTCCCCCGGCTTTAATGGAGGGTGTCAAATCTAATTGGCTCTGTTCACGATGGTTCTGCACCCCATCAAAAAGACATGTAATGGATTTAATTAAAAGAACGTTAAATAAGAAGAACCGGCAAGCTCGGCATACGACGGCTGATTGCTCAGCAGAGAGGCTGGAAGTGAGCTCTTCCATAGATGATCCTGGGTAAAGATGTCAAGTTGTGTCCAGCTAAAGGGCAGGCCCAGAGCATCTGAACACGCGGGGGGGGGGGTGTTCTGCCAAATTCTCCCTGCTGGGCCTCCCCGAGGGCCCCAATGCCCACACTAGGCTGACTAGTTTCCCCTTTAAGCAGCCTCAGAGATAGGCAAGAGGGAGGGGGTTCCTTCACCCAATGGGCCTCCTCTCTTCCAGCAGCTTTGCTGGGGATCACTGGCTGGCCAGCCTCCTCCAGACTGCCCTCGTCACTGGCTTAGCTCCAGATACCCTAAGTCTAACTTGGCACCACAACACCCCACCACCAAACAATAGGCAGTCAGCTTGCCTAAGCCACACCCGCCTCTTCCACTCGTTGGCTCCAGGGGCATGGCAGCCATACAACAATTCTCCAACCAAGGCACCACAGGAAACCACCCACAGTTCCAATAACCAAGTATCCAGTCAATCCATAGCCACTTTCCCTCCTTCCTACACCTACCTGGTGCTCCTTTACTGCAGCTCCTGCCTCCAACTTTATACTGAGGCAAGCCAATCGGTTTCTGTTGTTGGGCAGGCTCTAGCTTATCAGCCACACCCATCTGCACCTGTGCTAATCACCCTTCCTAGCCAGGGCCCTCATCAGCCTACCTAGGCAGCAGCTGTGTTCCTGAGGCTTGCAGAAGCTCTGGGATTAACCCCGTACTTCCTGGGTAATCTGGGACAAGGGGCCACTGCTGATGCCATTCCCTATCTCCTCAGGGTATCTCCTGACTTTTCCAATACAGAATTCGCCACTGAGGGGTCCTGTTTTTGCAAGAGAAAAGCAAGACATAAATGTGTATAAAGGGTATAAAGCAGCTAAACCAACAAGTTGCAAATCAGGACTTACCTAGGTTGTAGGTCATCTCTGCCACGAATCTTACAAGGTGGCACAAACTGACTTCTTCTCTTATTCAAAAGGGTAGTAGGGAGGGGGATGAAGCTCTAGCACCTTTATTATAACAGGAGTAGTGATACAGGAGGGATCAGGGGCCAGAGGCATTTCTACATGGAGGGCAAAGCTCTGAGTTTTGCAAGAAGCCTTACCCTGTCATGTAAATCCCTCCTCTCCCTTGCTGCTGTAGCCAGTAAGCAACGCCAAGATGTTGCTGTTCCCTGTGAGGATTGGCTAAAACTGTGCAGGATTTCCACTGCAAGGTACGGCTTCTTGCAAAACTTAGAGCTTTGCCCTCCCTGTAGAAACGCCACTGTCAGGGGCTGCCTTTAAAACCTTTTTCATTTCACATCTTCAGATTCTTTCAGATTCAAATGAAAAGAAGCCAGCTATTTTTGTTTATAAAAAATTGGAGTGTCCCATTTTGCACGACCAATGGACAACAGTTTAAAAAAATATATCTGAAATATCTATGGATATTTAATTGACGTTTAATACAGCAAAAACATTGTTTTCAGAGTGTATTGGACGTCGCTCAAAATTCCTCTATTATAAAGGACTTATTAAAGGCTCCAGATGCTGGTGGTATGGGACATCAGAATCTTCCCTTTCACACATGTTTTGGTCATGCTCAGTTATAACTGGATTCTGGGGTGAAGTAATCAACATTGTAAACAGTGTTCTACAACAAACTTTGATATTTAGTGATGCATATGTTATCTTAATTATTTACCTGCGATATGGGAACTATCCATGGATCAACAGAAGTGGACTCTCTGTGCCCTTACAATGGCAAAAAGAAGATACGGCAAAATTGGAAAGACAAAAGCCCACCAACCTCTACTCAATGGATGGAAGGTTTACTAAATTTAGCTATACTTGAGTGAATGGCATATCGACAACAGTTACGATTGGACATATATGAATCCATCTGGAAGCCATTCCTTGAAAAAACATTTATTTGCTCTTGAAGTGTGCAATTCTTATTTTCTATTTCAATGTTTGATAGCCTCTGCATCCTTTTTTTTGTCACTATACACTTACATTGTAATTTAGTACGTGCACGGGTTTTTTGTTTGTATGTGGGACATGGTGGCGCTGCAGGTTAAACTGCTGCTGCTGGGCTTTCTGACCAGAAGGTTGGGAGTTCAAGACTGTGCGACGGAGTGAGCTCCCGTTGCTTGTCCCAGCTCCTGCCAACCTAGCAGTTCAAAAGCAACTAAAAATGTGAGTAGATAAATAGGGACCACTTCGGTGGGAAGGTAACGACGTTCCATGCACTACAGCATAGAGTCATGCTGGCCACATGACCATGGAAGCTTGTCCTCGGACAAAATGCTGGCTCTTTGGCTTAGAAACGGAGATGAGCACCGCCCCCTACAGTCGGTCATGACTAGACCATTCGGCCATGGGGAAACCTTTACCTTTATGCTAATTAAATAAAAAAATTTAAAAAATTAAAAAATAATAAAACTTTTTCAAGGAACCTTAGCAGAAGAGAATCAGGCTCTGCTGGAGCAAACTGAGAAATTTGCTTAGGGGCATATGTTAATAATAATAATAATAATAATAATAATAATAATAATAATAATAATAATAATA
>JAJKFI010018544.1:0-13637 GCA_029204185.1 Lerista edwardsae | reverse complement strand
AATAAATAAATAAATAAATAAATAAATAAATAAATAAATAAATAAATAAATAAAAGCATGGCATAAATTCCTAAAAATCAGTACACACCAGTCTGTAGCCAGCATACACACAAAGGAGTAAGAGATAGGCATGGGGTCATCTGAGGACAAGGGGAACGGTTCCTCACGATACTGAGTCATCTGCAGATGGACTGGGACTGAGGGAAAAGTGCCTGAGCCCAATAATTGCCTCCCCATTTCCCACCCCAAATAAGGCCAGCTTTGGGGTTCTTGCTGAGGCCTCTGTAGCATCAGCAGATTGACCATGACAGCAGAGACCCAGAGTGAGTGAGCCCAGCTCAGTTGTGCTCACTGGAGGAACAGGGCCTCAGAGGCAGATCTACAGGGAGGGCAAAGCTCTAAGTGTTGCAAGGAGCCTTACCCTGTCATGTAAATCCCACCTCTCCCTTGCTGCTGTAGCCAGTAAGCAACCCCAAGATGTTGCTTTTCCCTGTGAGGATTGGCTAAAACGGTGCAGGAGAGGAGTGATTTCCACTGCAAGGTAAGGCTTCTTGCAAAACTTAGAGCTTTGCCTTCCCTTAGATCTGCCTCTGCAGGGCCCCTGTCTCCCCACTGCTTCATCCCAGAGATTGCAGCTTCATCCCCTTTAAAAGCCTACCAGGAGTTGAGTGACAAGTGACAGCAGAGCTATATAGGACAGAGCTAGATAAGAGGGACAAGTGGCGCAGAGGATGCAGGCCAGGGTGCAGAGGGTGCAATTGGTGCAGAGGTGCAAAAAGAAGTGCAGAGGGTGCAATTGCACTGGACAACAAGCTGAGCTTGACACTAGTGGCCGAAATTGTGAAGGTCTTGGTATGTATGAATAATATCATTGTTATACTGTTGTGTGGAAATCACCCCCAAAGGAGGGATTCCCGGAGTCTCCTGTCTCTTTAAGAAAGTTAACTCTCTAAGTTAACCCGCTCCTGGAGGTTTCGTCCCTGGCATGCGCTTCTTCCTGCCTCTGAAGCAACTACCTCCTGAACCCAAAAACAGAGCGATTCCCTTACGTGAGCTCACCCAAGAAAAGACACTGACGGAAAAGATGCCAGCTGGACTTCGATGTTCAAAAAAATGTTTCTACTTTATTGCAATAAAGGACGCAAGTGCCCACAAAAAGCACGTCTCAACAAACCACCCAAATTGCGTGCTTAATGAAATTATTTCTATACATTTATACTGTCGGTCATGTAAATGAAGACACAAACAAACAACCAATGATAGTTACTTGATAACGGTAAGATTGATTATTGGCAAGCCTGGGATTTTGGGGACCTAGGATTGTTCTGTTGGGATAGTACCGCATTTGGTTGGCTGATCTCTGATCCCCCCCCCCCCCCGTTGAACCAGGGGGAAGCTTATAGATAGATAGAAATTTATTTGTCATTGTACTCACGGTATGAGAACAACGAAATGAGGTGCTCTTCACATCTTACACTGGACAACACCAAATAGCATATACAAATAACATTTAAAAACAACATTAAAAAATATAGATATAAGTACCATACAGTATACATTATTAAGACCACCAGATTCAAACCCCTGCATTTAGCCTGATCACAGCACTTGGGTAAAAACTATGTTTAAACCTACTTGTCCTAGCTTTCAACACTCTGTATCTTCTTCCCGACGGTAGAATCTCAAACATCGAGTGACCCGGATGTGAGGAATCTCTCAAGATTTTTTGTATCTTCCTACTACATCCCATGTTATACAAATCCTCCAGTGAGGGAAGAGGGCAGCCAATGATCTTTTGTGCCCTCTTTATCACTCTTTGGAGTGCCTTTTTCTCTGCCCCTGTGCAACTCATAAACCACACACAGAGGCAATAAGATAAGATGCTCTCAATAGAGCTTCGATAAAAGGCAACTAGTAGACTCTCCGACAGTTGTTGTAGTCTTAAAAGTCTCAGAAAATACAAACGTTGTTGGGCCTTTTTTTCTAGGGCTAAGGTGTTTGCACCCCATGTTAAATCTTGGTTCAAGGTAATACCTAGAAACTTACATTCCGCCACCTGTTCTACCAAACCACCTTCAATATACAATGGTTGGATGTCTGAACTGCTCTTCCTGTAATCCACTATAAATTCCTTTGTCTTACTTATATTAAAAATAAGATTATTTGCTTTGCACCAGAGGGACAACTGATGAACTTCATCCCTATAGGCAGACTCATAATTATCAGAAATGAGCCCCACCAGCGTTGTATCATCTGCAAACTTGATAATCTTGTTGCTCAGATGGATAGAGGTGCAATCAGATGTATAAATGGTGAATATAGATGATAATCAGATGATAATCAATGAGGTGTGTGGGTCTGGCACCACGGAGATAAGGGGTTTAATCACAGGGACAAGGCAGCAGAGGGTTAAGACAATAGGTGCGGGGTAGACAGAAAAGGGGTTGGAGAGCACCCTATAGTCCTCAAGACGAAGGAAATTATTGGGGAAGGGTGCATTACATAAGGGTCAAGAGGGTTACGTGGGGGCACCTTGATTCAGATAACTACATAACTGCTTTAGCGGACAAAAGGACATTTAGATACAGTTCATTGACATCGGTGCAATCAGATACATTTCATTTACATTCATTGACGAAGTTCCTGGCATGGGCGCCAGCCTGCGTGACTTTAGAGGTAAGCTGGATGGAGGTTGGCTCGTTCTTCTGCTGGCTCTGGCTTCTTTCCCTTCCTCCGATCTTTCGACGTCTATTTTGTTCCCTCTCCCATACAGCAGCCTCAGATCCTAGGAGCGCACAGGGGCAAATGTGCCCTTGCCCCGGGGAGGCCCCTGAGCACTCCCAACTTGTGCCGGATACAGCGCAGGCCCACCAGTCTTGCTGTTCCTGTGCAAGTCAGGATTGCGCTCTGAAGCTGCTTTCAGGCGGCTTCCCATTCATCCGCGGGATTCTTGCCTATTGGGCATAAAATTTTGGGGTGACTTGTTTTTGGAGGA
Organism: Lerista edwardsae; assembly: GCA_029204185.1. NCBI lineage: Eukaryota > Metazoa > Chordata > Lepidosauria > Squamata > Scincidae > Lerista > Lerista edwardsae. The sequence continues at coordinate 10,642 of JAJKFI010018544.1, read as the reverse complement.
CCTGCAGCAGGGTTGGAGGAGCCTTCTAGCTCGGGGGGGATGGGGGGGTCAAGAACTAGGCTCCCCCCCATATGGCGGGTGACATGCAGGCTGGGGTATGCAATGCCAAGGTCAAAAAAGGCCTGGGGGTGAGTCTGGGCTGGTGAGGTGGCCTGATTGACCCCTTAGGGTTTGGGGGTGAGGAACCCTTTTGGGTACAGGGTTGGTGCCAGGCTGGCTCCATGCCTATATAGCCTGGGGGAGGTAGTGCACAGAGCTGAGGATGCCGCACGGACCCAATTAGGGCTGCACAGCCAAACAGCTACATCCCAACTCCACCCCCCTCCCCGGTCTGGCACTCCACCCGGCCCGCCCACCCCCTATCCAGCTACTCCCTCCCTCCTGCTCTCCCCCACCCAGAACCACTCTTGTGCCAGCCAAGTTCGGCTGGTGCACAAGAGGCACACCAGGGCCTTAGGCTGGCACCTTTGGGCTGCTGCTGCTGCTGCTGCTGTTGCTGCTGCTGCTGCTGCTGTATCAGCCCAAAAGCACCAGGAGCAGACATGTCATGTAGCGGGTACGCAGGGGCACGTGCGTACCCGTTCCTAGGATTAGGGCTGGCCCCGCCCATTTGCCCGCCCACTCGTCGACTCCATTGGTGCTCCGCTCCGCCCCCTGCAACATTTGAATTGCCTACACGTTTGAATTGCCTGCATGTTCTGCAGCGGAGCGAGGGAGACCGACGGCAGCAGCAGCGTGAGCAAGTAGGCTGCCTGGGGCTCCCTCCCGAGGAGGCGCGGCGGTTCCTGGGGGCGGTTCCTGGGTTCCGGCTATGACCTCACTTCCGGTGGGCGGGCCCCGACACAGGTGCCAATCAAAAGTGAGTACCTGTTGCTAAATCATTTAGATGCCATTACTGACCAGGAGGCTTCAGTTAGTAGGCTTGGACCTCTCAAAACTGCGTACCTTATTTTGCAGGTTGCCCTGAGAAACTGACTGTATCCCACAAAGCTTGCGAATTGAAGCTTGTCAATTTCGTCAGGTGGTTGACTTATACCACTGACTTAGCAAAAGTGCTTCAGTTTGGACCCTTGAAGGCTTGTTCTTTCAATAAGATTGTCTGGCACACAGCCTCAGGGTCAAGCTCAACGTACCACTTAGAGAATCTAGGAGCTCGTTTCAAAGCAGCCTTCTCACATCCACCCACCTCCAACATACTTTCTCTCTTGCACAGTGAATTGTCTGATTCGTGTATCTTACTTTTGCCAGCACTGTCTAGTTGTAAGTGTAGAATGTCTCATGATGAAGCATTGACAGGGGATGAACTTTTGAACCAAGTTCAAAGGTTATTCAATGTTTGGTTTGCCAGTATGGCCCTGTTGAGACTGCTGAAGCAGCACAGAAGCTGCTGAAGAGCTAAAAGTGTCCAAAGATGGGGAAAAATAAGGGGAAAAGGAGGATGTATGAGGGGTAGATCACTGTTAGATCAGAGGTAGATCACTGGCTTTGCTTGCAAAAAAATCCCATGGTCAATCCTTGGTAGCATAAGTCCAAAAGTTGAACAGAGGTTAGATGATTAAACAATTTGCTCTACCTGTTTTGCACCATGACTTGGCTTTGACTCTCTTTGCTTGATTCAATCCCTTGGCTTTGGTGTGGTGTACGTTGCCTGCACAAAAGGGAAAAAAGATGGCACTTTCTCTCCTTTTCTTTGGCTGGGCACAATGCTAGTTGTCACTCAACGGAACAAAGACTGGGGTAGGAGCTGTACTGTCTCAGGCTGCAATCCTATACTCACTTTCCTGGAAGTAAGTCCCACTGAACACAATGGAACTTGGTTCTGAGTAGACGTGCATAGGATTGCACTGTCAGTGTGCTCCTGGAGCCACATAAACGCAGTTCCTTTCAAGATTGGAGATGGCAGGAGGTGCTGTGGTCACAGGAGTATAATTCTGCAAAAGCCCAAGTGCTTTTCATAATGAAACATTTGAAGAAGACCAGGAGAGACAGTGGCTTGATGATTGCTTTCAAAGACTATGCTTTTTGTCAAATGGGAAAGCTATTTGGTTCTTACTTGGCTGAGTCCCAATCTATATATATATAAATGGACGTGGGTATGTGGGTGGGTATGTATGCGGGTGTGTATGTATGTATGTTATGCATAGGCTCGGGAATGCCTGGACCGATCCGCACAAAACTTGGCAGGAATACACCTTGCAGCCTGGAAGGAATCACTGCGGGGGTCAGACCCCCCTACAGCCCCCGGGGGGAGGGACAGCGAGGGGATTGTATTGGAGTGAAAGTGTGCTGCCACCCTGTGGTCACAAAGGATTCTGCAGGTCATGAGCTGGGATTGCACTCACTGAGCTGATACACAGGAAGAGACCTCAGAAACGAAAGTGAAACTGCTTTGCACTGCCTGAGTGGCCCAGGCTGGAAAGAGCATGATCCAGAGAGTTCCAACACCCAGTCGGATCTGAGAGGGACCTATTTCCAGAGGGCTAACTGCCCTACCACAGGACCTGCAGACATGGTTCAGTGAGTATGACAATTTCATTACACTCCTTTGCTTGATTCTGTCCCTGTATTCATTCCTTCTCCTAATAGAAGCTGGGGATACTTTGTCCCCCAGGCAACGCCGGGTAACAAAAGGCTAGTAGTTTAATAATGAAGAACCTCGGCACTGCATAATTATCTACCGTCAATAAACTGTTTCCAAGGTGATAGGATATAGATGTATGTGTGCATTTTCTTCCTTTATGCATAAAAAAAGAATATAAGAATTGCAATCTGAGTTATGGATTTAAGAGAAGACCTTGCTTTCCACCTTGGCTTGCCAGATTGTGCTTCTCCACCAATTGTGCTGCTAATTTTTGTTCTCTTCTTAATGCTCAGTGGTCTTGATATATTATTGATACATTATTTTTGGTTTCCTTTTGTTGCTGTCCTGTTCAGAAAGCAATAAAAGAGTAGCAAGATTATTGTATGCACAAAAATGGAAAAATGAGGAGGTTCCAAATATTGAACAATTAATAGAGAAAATTTATGAAATAGCAGAAATTGATGTTTTAACTGAAAGGATGAAAGATGGTGATATAACAAAAATTCAAGAATATGGGAGATTGTTTTATGACTGGTTGGAAGAAATGAGATAAAGATAAAGACTAGACATTAAGATATTATATATAGAAAATTTTAGGTTGTAGAGAAAAAATATTTATTTTGTAAATAAGAAAAAATAAGAATTAATAAGATTTGTATACAAATTTTTAAGGTATTAAATGATGAATTAGATTGTATAGAAACAGTAATTAAGTGGAGATCATTAAGCTGTAATTAATGAGTACCTTTTGTGTTACCATTGTATCCCCTTCCCATGTTTTCCCTATTACCCTACTCATGTTGTTGTTCAGTCGCTAAGTCATGTCCGACTCTTTGCGACCCCATGGACCACAGCACGCCAGGCCTCCCTGTCCTCCACTAGCTTCTGGAGTTCGCCCAATTTCATGTTCATTGCTTCGGTGACACTATCTAACCATCTCATCCTCTGCCGCCCCCTTCTCCTTTGGCCTTCAATCTTTCCCAGAAGGAGGGTCTATTCTCAAGAGTCCTCTCTTCTTATGAGGTGGCCAAAGTACTTGAGCTACCCTACTCATATCGTTATATAAAATAAATATATATATATATATGTGAAAAAGGAAAGCAATAAAATAGTTTTACCTCTCTGGAGCAGTTTTCTCTCAAATGTGCTAAAGAGACGACAGACTCAGCAGGTGCCTTTGCCGTTGAAGGAAGACTTTTGCATCCTGCCTCCATAACACTGATCCATGGATGTACCTTATGGAGGAGGGCTTTGTCTCCAGTGGCATAGCTAGCTATGGGGGGGGAGGCACAGCACCCCAGGTGCCATCCTCAGAGGGGTTGTCCCAGAACAGGGATAGCTACAGTCTGGGGTTGCAGAGCGTTCATCTCTGACTACTGTTGCCTTATTGGTCCACTGGAGTGGAGCTGTTGCCCAGTCAAAACTTGCCACCACAATGCCAGTGCAGGGCCTTAACTTTTCATCCAACAGGAGTATTAGTTGCATTTAACAACCTGCATCTTGCATTTTACAAGAAGGTACCATTTGCATTAGGGACATGGTGGCACTGCGGGTTAAACCACAGCTGCTGGGCTTTCTGACCAGAAGGTTGGGAGTTCAAGACCATGCAATGGAGTGAGCTCCCGTCGCTTGTCCCAGCTCCTGCCAACCTAGCAGTTCAAAAGCACCTAAAAATGCGAGTAGAGAGACCACTTCGGTGGGCAGGTAACAGCGTTCCGTGCACTACGGCATAGAGCCATGCTGGCCACATGACCGCGGAAGCTTGTCGTTGGACAAACGCTGGCTCTTCAGGCTTAGAAACGGAGATGAGCGCCGCCCCCTACAGTCGGTCACGACTAGACCATTCGGTTGTGGGGAAACGGTTACCTTTTTATGAATTGAGGAGGAGAGAGAGCAGCTGCTTGCAAAACGTAGCACTGTGATCCCTCTCTAGGCACAGCTCTGGCGTGGTTCTATTAAGTACTATACTGGCTCCTTGTCGTCCTACACTTCTGTACCTCCAAAACGTAGCATCTGTCTCTGTAGATTTATCGGCAACTTTCAGTGTCTCTCCCTCACAAACCAGGGTGTCTGCCTCCCCCCTCACAAACTGGCATCTCTCTGCCCCCTCACAAACCAGAGCCTCTCTCTCTCTCTCTCTCTCTCTCTCTCTCTCTCTCTCTCTCTCTCTCTCCTCCTCCTCCTCCTCCTCCTCCCAAATGGGCCTCCCAAATTCTTTCTCTCCCTCACAAACTGGCATCTCTCTCCCCTCTCATAAAACTGTCTCTTTCTCTCCCCCCCTCACAAATTCCCATCTCCCTCTTCCACTCACAAACTGCCATCTCCCTGCCCCCACCTCACAAACTGGCATTTCTCTGTCCACCTCACGAATCAGCATCTCTCTCCCAGGGGTGGACGTAGTCAAAATGGTGCCCCTGGCGCCCAATAGAAGTGCGCCCCCAGGGGGCATGTGACATCATGCAACCCCAACCCACAGGAGCCCAGGTCTACCCATTGGGACCAGCCGCAGGTAGACCTGGGCTCCCTAGAGGGAGCCCAGGTCTACCCTTTAGAAACAACTGTAGACCAGCGCTCCGCAGGTCAGGAAAGCATCCGTAGTGTGGATCTTCCCCCACCCATTCAAACCATCTTTACAGTGCCAAGGCATCTTTAATCATCATAACTTTTAAGGTAACGGTGAGCTCAGCCTTGGTTTTTTTTTGTAGTTGGTTCTTTACATTTGCTGACTTCAGTTTGAAATCCCTGTGTCTCCACTTTCAAAAATCTGAGCCAGTGTCTGAAAAAGCCACATGTGAGCAGAGACCATCATGCAATGCTTCCAATTTGCATGGGAGATTAGCATGTGCCCGCCCCCCAGTTATATAGGCAAAAATGGGTGGGGGAAGGTCCACGCTACGGATGCTTTCCTGACCTGCAGAGCGCTGGTCTACCGTTGTTTCTAATGGGTAGACCTGGCTTCCCTCTAGGGTAGGGGAATATTTGATCCTTACCCCAGAGCTGCATTGCCCTTGCTCAGGTGCTGGACAGTTGGTCAGGATTGCACCCTTAATCTGCTTTCTGCTTGCTCTAGCAGGGAGCAGACCATCTGTCACTTGGCTCTATAATGTGGTTTTCACTCAGGCAGAAGTATGGGAATTCTGGTTGCATTTACCGGGACCATGCGCCTTCATTTGCACTGTCCCTTTAAATAAAACCACAAGTCCCACGTTTTTTCAGTGTGGGGCAATGGCAGTGGGCCTGAGGCAGCATCGAGCAGCATCCCCAGTCATGCCACTCCTGCTGCAAGAGTTGTTTGTTCGGCAACAATGAGCAGCGATGCATGGTTATCACCAGGCTTTACCCACCTCTGTGCGCCAGAGGGTTGTTAAAGACAGAGAGTAGAAGCAGGAGGGGAGAGAAGCCTGCCTTTCTCTTCAGCTTGTGGGTTTCCCAGGGAGTGGATCACTGTGAGAAATAGGAAGCTGGGCTGAATGAGTCTTGACCTGATCCAGCAAGACTTCGTCCTTACTTCGCTTATGACTGGGATGGAGGTTTGCTAACAATTTCGCAAACCTTTAGGCTGTTATATGGGCCAAGCTGGAAGTATTTTCAGCCAGGATTGGCTAGGGAAACAGAGCTCTAAAGCAGTGATTCCCAAACCTTTTAGCACCGGGACCTGCTTTTTAAAACAAAAACGCTATCGGGACCCATCTAGCATTACAAAACTTTAAAAAAAAAAAAGAAGTTTCACTTTACCAGCCATTGAAGTCTCTTCTAAGTAGACCAAGACACGTTCACCTCATCGCTAGGAAACCCACACGTGCAGTGGTGTCATCTACTCTCGTGGAGATGGAACGCTGGACTGGACTTACGTTTGATTGGCTGCCTGCCCATTTGCTTCTGCCGCCTTCCTGCTCGCCCAGGCACCCGGCGAGCCCCCCACCCATCCCCCCCACATCCATCATAGAGCTGGGCGAGCAGCGGTGGGGCGCGGCGACCGAGGGCAGCCCGCATGGCGGGGGGAAGGCGGCAGAACCACACGGACCGGGCTGCCAATCAAACGTAAATCCCACCCAGCGTTCCGTCTCCGCGAGAGTAGATAACACCACTGCACACGTGATACTCCTTTTGGTTTCCATGGGGCTCCATACATTTTCCTTGTCAGCTATCAGCTTGTCAGTTTCAGGACCCACCAAAAACCAGGTCCTGACCCGCTGGTGAGTCCCAACCCACAGTTTGGGAACCACTGCTCTAAAGGACTAGAAATGCCCTCTCTCTGCAGTGCAGAGTCTCTTCACTAGATTGGGCAGACCAGGAGATGCTCAGTTCAAGTCCTTACTGAGCCTAAGTACACTGTAACACTGCCTTCTAGGAAGCGTCGTCATCCGCAAATGAACTCCCGGAACGCTGGGAGGGACGTGGGCGGGACTTGCGCATGATTGGCAGCCTGCCCATTTCGTTCCACGGCTGCCCTGGCCTCGAGGGGGGGCTGCCCCCAGTTGGCGCGGGCCCCCGCTGCTTGCCCAGGCACCCGGCGCGCCCACCACCTGTCTCCCCCAGCGAGCAGGCACCCCTCGAGGCCAGGGCAGCCGCGGAATGAAACGGGCGGGCAGCCAATCATGGCGAAGCCCCGCGTAAGTCCCTCCCAGCGACTTACGCTTCATTTGCAGATGACGACGCCGCTTCTAGGTCAATTCATTTCTAAACTGAAAAAGACGATGAGTTCTTATGTTCTTTTCCCTCTCTCAAAACACCAGAACCAGGGGGCACCCGCTAAAACTGAGGGTTGGGAGAGTTAAAACAGATAAAAGGAAGTACTTTTTTACCCAGCGGGTAGTTAATCTGTGGAACTCTTTGCCACAGGAGGTGGTGATGGCATCTGGTCTAGATGCCTTTCAGAGGGGATTGGACGGATTTCTGGAGGAAAGGTCCATCGTGCGCTATAGGCAATGATGGATTGTGCAACCTCCTTACAGTGGTGGTGGGCTACTTCAGAATACCGGGTGCAAGGGAGTGGCAACAGGCTGCAAGCATCTTGTCGTCTCATGCCTCCCTGGGGCACCTGGTGGGCCGCTGTGAGATACAGGAAGCTGGACTAGATGGGTCTTTGGCCTGATCCAGCAGGGCTGTTCTTATGTTCTTAAGTTCTTAGAAGGCAGGGTTACAGTGTACTTAGTGTAATGATTCATCCAGCCCTGGAACAAACGAAACAAAAATGCCGGTCCACGGTTGGGTTCCTTTCTTTGCCTTTAGGTTGCCACTTGGCGCTGCCACAGCTGCTGCACTGCAGGCAGGAGCATTCCTGGAGCCTTGGCAGCACCGTAGGCGGCAATCTGACAACCTGGAAAGGGAACCGCAGTGATACGACTCCCCCGGCTTTAATGGAGGGTGTCAAATCTAATTGGCTCTGTTCACGATGGTTCTGCACCCCATCAAAAAGACATGTAATGGATTTAATTAAAAGAACGTTAAATAAGAAGAACCGGCAAGCTCGGCATACGACGGCTGATTGCTCAGCAGAGAGGCTGGAAGTGAGCTCTTCCATAGATGATCCTGGGTAAAGATGTCAAGTTGTGTCCAGCTAAAGGGCAGGCCCAGAGCATCTGAACACGCGGGGGGGGGGTGTTCTGCCAAATTCTCCCTGCTGGGCCTCCCCGAGGGCCCCAATGCCCACACTAGGCTGACTAGTTTCCCCTTTAAGCAGCCTCAGAGATAGGCAAGAGGGAGGGGGTTCCTTCACCCAATGGGCCTCCTCTCTTCCAGCAGCTTTGCTGGGGATCACTGGCTGGCCAGCCTCCTCCAGACTGCCCTCGTCACTGGCTTAGCTCCAGATACCCTAAGTCTAACTTGGCACCACAACACCCCACCACCAAACAATAGGCAGTCAGCTTGCCTAAGCCACACCCGCCTCTTCCACTCGTTGGCTCCAGGGGCATGGCAGCCATACAACAATTCTCCAACCAAGGCACCACAGGAAACCACCCACAGTTCCAATAACCAAGTATCCAGTCAATCCATAGCCACTTTCCCTCCTTCCTACACCTACCTGGTGCTCCTTTACTGCAGCTCCTGCCTCCAACTTTATACTGAGGCAAGCCAATCGGTTTCTGTTGTTGGGCAGGCTCTAGCTTATCAGCCACACCCATCTGCACCTGTGCTAATCACCCTTCCTAGCCAGGGCCCTCATCAGCCTACCTAGGCAGCAGCTGTGTTCCTGAGGCTTGCAGAAGCTCTGGGATTAACCCCGTACTTCCTGGGTAATCTGGGACAAGGGGCCACTGCTGATGCCATTCCCTATCTCCTCAGGGTATCTCCTGACTTTTCCAATACAGAATTCGCCACTGAGGGGTCCTGTTTTTGCAAGAGAAAAGCAAGACATAAATGTGTATAAAGGGTATAAAGCAGCTAAACCAACAAGTTGCAAATCAGGACTTACCTAGGTTGTAGGTCATCTCTGCCACGAATCTTACAAGGTGGCACAAACTGACTTCTTCTCTTATTCAAAAGGGTAGTAGGGAGGGGGATGAAGCTCTAGCACCTTTATTATAACAGGAGTAGTGATACAGGAGGGATCAGGGGCCAGAGGCATTTCTACATGGAGGGCAAAGCTCTGAGTTTTGCAAGAAGCCTTACCCTGTCATGTAAATCCCTCCTCTCCCTTGCTGCTGTAGCCAGTAAGCAACGCCAAGATGTTGCTGTTCCCTGTGAGGATTGGCTAAAACTGTGCAGGATTTCCACTGCAAGGTACGGCTTCTTGCAAAACTTAGAGCTTTGCCCTCCCTGTAGAAACGCCACTGTCAGGGGCTGCCTTTAAAACCTTTTTCATTTCACATCTTCAGATTCTTTCAGATTCAAATGAAAAGAAGCCAGCTATTTTTGTTTATAAAAAATTGGAGTGTCCCATTTTGCACGACCAATGGACAACAGTTTAAAAAAATATATCTGAAATATCTATGGATATTTAATTGACGTTTAATACAGCAAAAACATTGTTTTCAGAGTGTATTGGACGTCGCTCAAAATTCCTCTATTATAAAGGACTTATTAAAGGCTCCAGATGCTGGTGGTATGGGACATCAGAATCTTCCCTTTCACACATGTTTTGGTCATGCTCAGTTATAACTGGATTCTGGGGTGAAGTAATCAACATTGTAAACAGTGTTCTACAACAAACTTTGATATTTAGTGATGCATATGTTATCTTAATTATTTACCTGCGATATGGGAACTATCCATGGATCAACAGAAGTGGACTCTCTGTGCCCTTACAATGGCAAAAAGAAGATACGGCAAAATTGGAAAGACAAAAGCCCACCAACCTCTACTCAATGGATGGAAGGTTTACTAAATTTAGCTATACTTGAGTGAATGGCATATCGACAACAGTTACGATTGGACATATATGAATCCATCTGGAAGCCATTCCTTGAAAAAACATTTATTTGCTCTTGAAGTGTGCAATTCTTATTTTCTATTTCAATGTTTGATAGCCTCTGCATCCTTTTTTTGTCACTATACACTTACATTGTAATTTAGTACGTGCACGGGTTTTTTGTTTGTATGTGGGACATGGTGGCGCTGCAGGTTAAACTGCTGCTGCTGGGCTTTCTGACCAGAAGGTTGGGAGTTCAAGACTGTGCGACGGAGTGAGCTCCCGTTGCTTGTCCCAGCTCCTGCCAACCTAGCAGTTCAAAAGCAACTAAAAATGTGAGTAGATAAATAGGGACCACTTCGGTGGGAAGGTAACGACGTTCCATGCACTACAGCATAGAGTCATGCTGGCCACATGACCATGGAAGCTTGTCCTCGGACAAAATGCTGGCTCTTTGGCTTAGAAACGGAGATGAGCACCGCCCCCTACAGTCGGTCATGACTAGACCATTCGGCCATGGGGAAACCTTTACCTTTATGCTAATTAAATAAAAAAATTTAAAAAATTAAAAAATAATAAAACTTTTTCAAGGAACCTTAGCAGAAGAGAATCAGGCTCTGCTGGAGCAAACTGAGAAATTTGCTTAGGGGCATATGTTAATAATAATAATAATAATAATAATAATAATAATAATAATAATAATAATAATA
>JAJKFI010018542.1:0-15652 GCA_029204185.1 Lerista edwardsae | reverse complement strand
GGTCTCCAAGCCCCCAACTCTGCTACTATTTACACAAATACACAACAAGATCTAGGTGTGGCTGGTCTCCTGGAGAGTCTGGAGGACTCTAAAGAAAGGGTCCCCCTTTTTGAAAAACCAAACCAAGGAGGCCAGTAAGTTATCTGGCCAGACTACAAGTATCCTGGCTAACTAGGAAGAAGTGAAAGAAAATCTTGCTGCCCTCTTTTACCTGTAATATGTATGGATCCTTCCAGAGACTGATCAATGCCCACCTATGGACCCGAGCCTCAGTGGCACAGCAGGGAAACAGGCCCGGCTCAACTCCATTTTTAGGCCCATGCCTGTCTCCCCCCCCCCCCGCTTGGACCCTGGCGGTGAGAAGGTTTTCTCCTGGAGGCTGTTTTGTCTGGCTCAACCAGCCGGGAGCGAGATAGAGGAACCTCTAGCAGGAAAACTCCCAAGGACATCTTCTCCATACCAGGAGCTAGTTTGCCTCTGGCTGACACGGGGGGCTGGGAAAGCGTGGGGGGAAGCAACAGCGTCATGCAGCCGGAACACTAGGCGGGAGGAACGGGTGAGCAGCAGCCCGCCCATTGCGTTCCGGTCCATTTCGCCATCTCCCCCCCCCCCCGGGGGGGGGGGGAAGACGGCAAAACGGACCAGAACGCAACGGGCGGGCTGCTGCCCACCCGTTCCTCCCGCCCAGAGTTCCGGCTGCATGACGCCGCTGGGGGGAAGTAAGAACAAAGACTCAGACTTTTGAGGCTTGGGAGGAGAGACCATCTTGCCCTCACCACACCTGGTTCTGTCCTCTGCTGGGTGAGTGATAGGTAGAATGTAAATAGACTAGGAGATAGCTGCTTTCTTCTTTTGCATTAAGCATCATATAGTTATGGCCTGCTTTGGCCTGCTTGGAAAGGCCTTCTTAAGCCTCTATGCTGTAACCAGTACTTTTAACAAATCATTATACGTTACTCCATGGTGTGCCTCGTGTCACGCTGGGCTACACTACTGGTAATGCCTCCTGGGCCACTGGAGGTCAAGGTGGCCAGGAGGGGACATCATCCCATGATCCCTGGGGGCAGTATGGAAGTGCCAGGCTCCCGAGTATTGTGATAGGTCCTACAGTTTCCTTGGGGGAGCAAGTGCCCCTGGGCACCGCCTTCCTCCTCCTCTGCAGGACGGCTGCACTTCCAGTTTTCCTTGGAAAACCAGAAGTCTTGTATAAAAGCCCCCTGAGCCCTCAGAATGCTTTCTGAGTGCGTCAAGCTCCAGGTAAGGGGTACACCAGTCGCTGGGGGGGACGGACAACAGCCTGCGGTCCTGGTTCCTGAGTGGCAAATGGGACAGGTCTGCAATAGCTGAGCCTTAAGCATGCCAACCTAGCAGTGCGAAAGCACCTAAAAATGCAAGTAGATAAATAGGGACCACTTCGGTGGGAAGGGAACGGCATTCCGTGTGCCTTGGCGTATAGTCATGCCGGCCACATGACCACGGAAGCTTGTCCTCGGACAAAATGCCAGCTCTACAGGCTTTGAAACGGAGATGAGCAGCGCCCCCTACAGTCAGTCACGACTAGACCATTCGGTGGTGGGGAAGCCTTTACCTTTTTAAGCATGTAAATGATCAGAGGAGGAATTAAATGGACAAAAGAAACATAATCCTCCTCTAAATAAAAAGCCTAAATAAATAAAAAGCACACTGCCACTGACAAGATCCATTGTGTGGGGAAAAAATACTGAAGGAAATAATATCTCCTTGGCCAGCACCCCTCACGCCCCAAGGCAGATAAGTCCTTAAAGCAACCACAGTGGGGAAAAAAAAAGGGTAAAAAAAAGGTTCCTGCCACTAAGGTGCAGATATGTCCCAGCAAGATAGAAGGAGAGTTAAAGTCAACCAGAAAAGAATATCCTGAAAAAGAAGAAGGAGATTATAGCTAAAACATCTCAGCTTCCAAAACCGCATGTAAAAGGTCAAACGTTAGCTTCAGACACCTTTAAGAGAGGAATACATTCCAAGGGGATGAAATCAACCAAGAAAAGCAGAAGAGGATCTGTAGACAACTTGACAAGCATCAAGTCTAAAAAGCAACCCTCAACAAAACAACTGGAAAAACGAGCTAAAAGACTGAGAAAAGAAGCCGGTGAATTTACAAACAGAATACCGAAAAGACTCTTGAGTACTTAGACACTATCACATCTTATGTAAAATGCTGCTGTGGAACTCTTTGCCACAGGAGGTGGTGATGGCATCTGGCCTAGATGCCTTTAAAAGGGGATTGGACAGATTTCTGGAAGAAAAGTCCATTGTGGGTTATAGGCTATGATGGGTTGTGCAACATTAGTAGTAGGCTACTTCAGAGTACCAGGTGCAAGGGAGTGGAAACAGGATGCAAGCATCTTGTTGTCTCATGTGCTTCCTGAGGCACCTGGTGGGGCCGCTGTGAGATACAGGAAGCTGGACTAGATGGGCCTTTGGCCTGATCCAGCAGGGCTCTTCTTATGTTCTTATGTTCACCACTGCTCTCACCTTCAAACGGGTCACAAATGAAGCCATGAGGCAGAGCAAAGTCCAGCAATGAAGTGATACCAGGTGGTTTTAAACTGTGAGAATTTTAATAGTAGTCTCTGCTCTTCAAGATAATTGCAAAGCTGTTTATTCACTTAGAAACTTTGTGCACCAAAATATCTATTTACTCAAGTGTGAACAACACAAGAAACTGAGGGCATGCCAAAGTGGGAAAACTGATAGAAAAACAGTACAGGGCTAAGAGGTGGTTACCGTCAAGGGTGTTATAATTCTCTCCACTCCTGTGATAAATATAAACCAGGGAACGTGTTGGAGGTGGTGGTGGTGGTGGTGGTAATGAAAGCTATACTTCTGCTTCCTCCAGGCCTTTAACATATGAGCCAGCTGGACCTACAAGAAGGCAGCTGGCCACATGGGAGAATTAGACTTAAATTTCTCCTCCACTGCTGTGCACCACTGGTGAAAATGAGACGTTGCATGGAAGAATGTTACCGGATGATCTTGGACCAGCCCTGTCTGGGCTTTGCCATTTGCCTGTCCTCACAGAGGAGGAGCCACTAAGGCAGGAGATAGACTCAGCAGCTGTGGTCCTCCAAGCAAAAAGGTCCGTGCGGGTCTGGTCTCCTGGAGAGTCTGGAGGACTTCGCAAGCATCAAGGACCAGGCTGCATCAGGGAAAGGGGCAGGGAAATGCTACGTCTGTTCAAGCAGTGGTGTCGGTGTCAGGCAAGAACCTCCAGCAATCCTGTTGTCCCAGGGATCCTCACTCCCACCAATCATTTCATTTCCATAACCTTTATTGGCATACATAAATTAAATAAAGCAAATCAACACAGGGATTGTCAATTTCAGCGAGGTAAGAGATGGGGTAAAAAGAAAAGGGAAAGATGGAAATAGGAGAATAGTGAATCACGATGCAGGGGTTATGTTCAAAATCGCAGCTAAGAAGCTCATGACAGAAGTTGTAAGGGGAGCACAACAATCACTCAAAAAAATAGGGAGAAGGTCTGCAAAGGAACTAGAAAGGGAAGACAGCCAGGGTTTCAGATACAAATTACGAAGATGATGGGTTGGACAACGGAATATTGTATGTTCCAAAGTGTCCGGAGTCAGGTGACAAAAGAGACAAAAGGGTTTTGAACCTGATCTAATTGGGTCAGTTCCCCAGTATGAGGCCTACAGAATGATCAAAAAGAGGCTCCTCGAAACACATAAAATATATCTTTTGAGTGAAGCCAACAAATATTGTTCGCCTCTTTACTACCATATTGATGTCCAACCGGGTCAGATTCCCGCTTACCTGTACATCCTGGAAAATGCTAGGGACCGCAGAGCAATGTCATTGGCTAGACACAACGTGGTCCTGTCGGAAGTTTTGTGGGGCCGTTTAAAGGGATTGTCTATTCTGAAAGATTCTGCCCATGTGCCCAAGGAGTTGTTGAAACCCTCGAACACCTACTTTTTCAATGTCCTTGTCATGCCACGAGCAGAGGGCGTTATTTAACTCCTCTGTTGGAAATGAATCCCCAGCATGCTACTACGTGGAATGTCCAACTGCTTTTTGCAATCCAGGATGTTGATTTTATTAAGCAATTGGCTTGTTTTTTAGCTTCTATTATTAAGGTAAACCTGTTGCGTATCTGATGGTTTTTTGTTTCCACGCTTGATGGAGGATTATGAGTATTCTGTGTATATAACTATGGTTGGTTTATAATGCCAATAAAGGTTTTTCATTCATTCATTCATTCAAAAAAGACTAATTCTTCTATCTTGTGGGGTTTTGGAAAAGTGGCCGTAGTGAATTGCCGATGGAAAAATATTAAACAGGCAAGCATGAAGGCTCTTTTCAAGTTAGGATTAGTCAATAAACTAAAGTAGTGGGAGGGACGTCCCAGGGAAGGAGATAAGCCAAAGAATTTAAGGGAACAGGTAGGATTTAAATTAGCTCTAAGATAATCGAATTCAACTTGCCAAAGTTTTGATTTCAGTTTTGATTTAATTAAGGAATGAAGCTCCTATGAAGCTCAGTATCCACAAATGATTCCAGGGATAAGTCAAGAGATGTGAGAAGTTTTAGCCATTTAGAAGAATATGAGTCAATCCTGCATGGTGTGCTCAGCTCTTATATCTGAAGCTGTCAAAGTGTCCTCCTGTTTCTGAAGTCAAAGCCAGTGTCGTCATCTCCATGGCAGTAACTAGCCCACGTAGGATGACCCAATGCTGCATGTCCAATCCAGCCCTGGGGACGCAACCACCACCCCCCGCCCAAGATCCTGCCAGTGAGTGCCACAGGAGCCACTGGGGTCAGGTAACACTGGGGCCCATTGACATTAAATATACCAAGGAGGCAGTGGGGGGGATTTCAGCTCAGCCCAGGTGAGAAGCAAGGAGGCAGGTGAGAAGAGTCAGCCAGCAGAGAGAGACCCCCAAGTCACAATGCAGCCAGGAAGCCCACGAGAGTATGCTAAGGCACAACCACTTTGGACTCAACCTCCTTTCGTAATCCCTCCAGATGAGGCACCTGGTCTCAGAAACATTTATACTCTCCAGTTGATGCTCCCAAGATGCTATTCTTTGTCTCCTCCGGCTTTGTCAGTGACTGTCCTCCACTGGGTGTCTCTGCTTGTGTGATTCGGGGTGGACTGGCTGGCTGGCGTTGTTCTCCCCCAAGCTTCCGTCCTTCGGCTCTTCGTTTATTCCCAGGCACAAGCTCCTTCCTGCCTCTGAGATGTTCTGCGTAGCTGCCTGTCAGAGCTGCGTCATACAGCGGACAGCAGCACGCTCAGACCACGTCTCCTGCAGGACAGGCTGGCCCTCTGGGGTGACGCCTGGAAAGGAGAAGGGTCCGCGTTAGAAAGGAGACATGCGATTATTCAGGGGGAAGTATCCACTTTCCATATAGCTTTGCTGTCACTTGTTGCTCCCCAGCTCCTGGAAGTCTTTTAAGGGGGATAAGGCTGCAATCTCTGAGACCAGCAAGTGTGATGGAGCTGGACTCGTTCTCTCTGAGCCTCTCCTGTCTGCCTGTCTTGGTCCATCTGCTGTTGCTGTTGGAAACTCAGCAAGGACCCCAAAGCAGGCTTCAGGGCCGGCTTTAAGCCAATGTGACCAATGCCGTCACATCGGGCCCCGCTCTTCAGGGGGCCCCGCACTAGCAGGGTGAGCATATTGCCTGTGGCTGCAGCCGGGATCTCGATGGGCCGTAAGCAGTGGTGTCGTCTAAATGATTTAAGAACAGGTACTCACTTTTGATTGGCACGTGTCGGGACCCGCCCACCGGAAGTGACGTCATAAGCCGGAAGTGAGGTCGTGGCAGGAAGGGACATGAAAAAAGCCCTTTTTGAGGCCTCAGACAATTTTAAACTGACCCAACAGTTGCAACAGTATTCCACAGCACCTCCAGAACACGTTAAGGAGGCCTGGCATCATGTTAAAGTGACCCAACAGTTCCAAAACCCCAGAGCAGCTCATTTTTCAGTGGCAAGGCAAGGCAAGGCTCCGCTCACTGCCTGCCTGCCTGCCTGCCTGGCTCTGAGAACGTGCAGGCAACTCAAACGTGCAGGAAATTCAAATGTTGCAGGGGGCGGAGTCGACGAGTGGGCGGGCAAATGGGCAGGGCCAGCCATAATCCTAGAAACCGGTATTCGCGTACCCCCGCGTACCCCCTGCATGACATCACTGGCCGTAAGTCAGTGGGGCGAGCAGAGCAGCTTGACCTTGGTCTCTCCCACCTGCCTCTGCCTCTGAACAGCCCAAAATGGGCCACCTGGAAGTGGTTGGCGGTGAGGTTATGATATCACCACCAACTACTTCCACATGCCATGCTTTGCACGTGGCGCGAACAGCGCTCTTCTTGGTGAGTGGGGGACCTGCGGGGGGGGCCACAGGAATGCCCCACATTGGGCCCTGCTGCTGCTAGTGCCAGCCCCGGCAGGCTTTATTTGGGGTGGGAAATGGGGAGGCAATAACTCTCAGAGACGTGACATCTCCTTACCTCTGGTAAATCCAGGATGCCAGGAAAGGACTTTTTTTGATGGGCCATAATAGCTGAGTTGTATCTGAATTCAAATTCTTTCCCCAAAAAGTTATGCTGCTTTGCTGGTGTCCTAAGCATGTGCTTTGTCTGTGTCCCCCCCCCAAAAAAATAAACTCTAATTCCTCCACATGCCTGTGGCTGCATCTGCTGCCACTATACCATCTATATTGCCTACCTAGTACACTTCAAAGTTATTATTCATAATTATAATTTATAAAAATGCGCCCTTGGAATAAAAACAATAACACCATTGTTTGCACTTCTAACTTTGGAAAACACCGAAACCTTAAGAAAAACACATTTCCACCCACCTCTAGTACTGAACCGGTAAAATGGTAAAAAGGGATAGCAGGAAGGGGTTGGGGTGCTAACCACTAGGTGCGACTCCCCTGTGTATGAGGCCTTCTTTGGCTACCTTATCAGGTAGTTTCAAAAGGCAGCACTGAAGCGCTCCTTCTGATGATGTCATGATGATGTCATGGCTCCTGCTGTAGGAGGCCAGTTTCCCCTTAACTATACCCTTGCTTACTCTAAAATGAAATATTGGGTGAACAGCCTCCAGTTTTGATTCAGAAAAAGATACATCTCCAGTGAGTCATTTGGCACACTATTCTTAGCACACAATGGAACTGCCCCCTAGAATCCTTTTGTTATGAGCCAAGATTTCAAAAAAGAAACAGCATGCTTTTGGAGTCACCAAACAAACACATCAAACGGGGAACAAGGCCTCTCAAGTTGACTTTGGGAGCCAGAAATTTCCTGCCGTGGCCTCCATTAGCTAACCAACCCCGCAAGGACTCATATAAAAAAAGGGATGGCTTTTATCTAGGGTGCTGAGTGACATGCTGAGGGTTGATTTGCAGAACGTGAGTCACTGTGACCACTAATCCCACGTGAAAGAAAGGCGCATTATCCTTGTCCGAGAAACTGGTCACAATGAATGAGAAATGCCAATTTTGCACACAATGTGGTGGTCATGCAGTTTCAGTCTCCCTGGCAATATTGGTGTTCCCTTTTGGGATTCCATCCACAGAAAGAGAGAGAGAGAGAGAGAGAGAGAGAGAGAGAGAGAGAGAGATGATGGTGAGTGACAGCAGGAGCTGTGTGCAAAAAGACACACCCTGAGAGTTATTCCTATTGAACGTAATAAGGGTTACTTTTGAGCAAGGGCACATTATGCTGTAAATGAGTTCAGGCTTCCCTTGTACACTCAAAAGATCTAACATTATTTGCTCTGTTTTTGACTTGCAGAGCATCAGATTGTGGCAGGGCAACAGCGGAACTACTGAGGGTCAGCGCAGTAAGTATTACAGGCGCTGCAATGTGCCGTCTAAGCAGACGGCCCCTCCCACGGACTGTTGGAGCCATTCAGGGCAGCAACAGCAATGCACAGCACTTTGCTGTCGCTGCCCCGAATGGTTCCAATGGCGGGAGGGAGGGGCCAGCTGTTTACACAGCCCATTGCAGTGCCTGCAATACTTACTGTGCCACCCCCCTGTAGCTATGCTACTGCTGCAGGGCAATGTTTTCTGACATGCAGATATTTAGCAGGTTGCCCTGGCATGGAGATCCTTGTTAGCTTCTCCATCCTTGCGAGAAACTAACACCAGGTGAAGCTTTTTTCTTTGCTCCTCCACCATGTCAGGTAAGATTTGGGGATGTGGCCTTTGCTTATATGCAGAAAGTCCCACTCTCAGGGCCTGGCATCTCTAGCAAGACCAGGGGGGGGCCATGAGAGAGGGGCGTGCAGGGAGTGCATCGTTCCTGGGTCAAAAGGGGGGGCACAGGAGCCAAAGGATCTCAGAAAATGTTTGCATATATTGTGTGAAGGCAAGCATTTTGTGTAAGCCTGTGTAGTTTTGTATATCGTAGAAATCAGAGCCGTAACGTCCTACCCCAGCGCCCCAGGGCAGTGATGTCACAACTCTGCCCATTTGCGCCCTCCCACCAGCAGTGACGTCATCATGGGTTCTCCCCAGTGAGAACAGGGGAACGTGGGGGAACTCAGTTCCACTAGTTAAAATTAGGGCTGACTCCGCCCACTTCACTCTCCCTCCTCCCCCCTCCCAATTCCTCTGCAAAGAGCTTTTCTTCTTGGTTGGCCGGCGCTCAGAGGGTTAAAGGGAGCGGATTCCTAGGGGGGTGAAGGCAGTGATGTCATTCAGGGGGAACGGACCAGAACAGGCGTTCCGGATCCTAACGGGCTCCGTGGCTGGTTCCGGGTTCCTGACAAGTGCCAATCAAAAGTGAGTTCCTGTTCCTAAATCATTTGAATGACACCACTGGTTCTCCCCAGAGGAGGGTGGCAGCATCACCGCCTTCAGGGAAAAACCCCTGCCTTTGTGCTTCTGTGTCTCCCTGGAGAAGGGGGTGCGCGGTAAGCGGAACCCCCTCCTCCAGGGAGACACGGAAGAAGCTCCTTTGCACTCTCCCTGGAGAAGGAGGCGCTGCCGCTTTCTGCGCACCCCGTCCCCCAGGGAGACAAGGACCTCCGTAATTAGGGCAGAGCCTGGGGCCAATCCTGCGCCCATTTCAGTGCAGCACCTGGAGCCACTGCTCCTCTGGCTCCACCCTATTTCCGGTTCTGGTACAAATTATGATCCTAAAGACAAAGGAAGTGTTCAAAAGAAACTTTATACCCCTTGAGAGGCCCTGCCCTCCTTATCCAAAGATCTGCCAGCCTCTGCGCCCCCCACGTGCCACTGTTCTAGCTCAGCACTTCCTTCCCCCATTTCCTCCCTGCCCCTTTCCAATGCAGGGGGTGGAAAGAGAAAGGAGAGCAGTGGTGGTAAGTAGGCGCAAAGAAATGGGCACCCCCCCTTCCCTCCGATCAGCTGCATGAGACAACCGCTTCAGTTGGCCCCATGGATGGGCCAGCCCAGCCCAGAATACCTGCTGCTGACAGCTGAGCAAGAGGGACCAGAGATCTGATTCCGTGTTGGGTTTTGTGGATTACTTCTTGCATTGCTCTTGTCGCTGCTCAGTGGATTCGTCCAAGGGCGGAAGGTTGCATGTGGCTTGTTTAACTGGAGAAAACACCCTTTTTGGAGGAGGGGAACACACGCATGGAGGGAGAGCATAAGGAATCGCAGAATCATAGAGTTGGAAGCGACCAACAGGGTCACCTAGCCCAACCCCCTGCCTGTAGCAGGAAGTCCTCCTACAGAGAATTCTGAGGCTGTATGCAATTCAGTGCCTTCCATCTATTTTTATCTCTCAGGCCCAAGCTGCCCTGTTGCTTCCTCTCCGTCGACACCAACTATTTATTTATTTGTTTATTTGTTTGTTTGTTTGTTTGTTTAATGAATTTTTATACCGCCTTTCTCCAGATTTCACTGGACTCGAGGCGGTTTACATGGGCAGGCTGTTCATAAACCACATTTTTCAGTTGGGTTTTTTACAATTATTGTTCTATGCACCATTCACAGAACCCTCAGTTTCTTCAGATGTTTCCCTTTCAATGTGTGCTCATGATCCTGGCTGCACTCTTGCACCTTCTGAGCCTTCACAGTCCACCACCTTGGCCAGTTCTTTTGTCAGCTGGCCCCTCCACACTCCTCCCATTCCTCCACAAGCTCTGTCCGTGACTTCCGGTCTCCCATCCAAGGCCAATCCAAGGCTGATCCTGCTTAGCATCTTCAGGCAGTGCTACAACCAGATCTGGCAGGTCTGTGAATAGAAGCCTTCCCACAGGCAGCTGAGATATCTCAGAAGAAGCCTTGGGGCATCTTTTGTCAAACGAAACCTCCAATCATCCATCTCAGCAGGCTAGGAAGAGTGGGGCCAGAAACCCGCATCAGCTGCCTAATGCTGACTGCAGGGAAACAGCAGGTCAAGCCACACCACTCAGGATTGGGCTTGCATTTCTGTTGTGAAACGTTGGCATTTGGAACCCAAGGATTGCATTCAGAGCCGGTCTACCCATGAGGCTGGCTGAGGGGGCCGCCTCAGGTTGCAGATTGGCAAGGAGGCCCATTTGCATGCATCTGCTTGCCCTCACTCAGGGGGGGGGGCAGGACCTGGAAGGCTGCCTGATGCCATCTTGGGTCTTCTACCTCTCTGCTACAAAAAAAAAACCCACCCCCCATGTTCTTTGCGCACTGTTGTAAAACCTGTCGTGAAGCACTGTCACACTTTCCCTGGGAATGAAACGAGAAGTCCCAAACGTCCAGGCTTCACGGCCGGGTGCAGGGACCAAGGTTTGCTTCTCATTCAAGAGAGCAGGAAGCAGATAGCGGAGGCTTGAGTTGGCAACTGGCTGAAGGGGGTGAGGTGAAACGGCATCCCCTGCCCACGGCCCCCTCAGACCCCTTGCCATCTGCTCCTGAGGCAAGCCATAAGAACATAAGAAGAGCCCTGCTGGATCAGGCCAAAGGCCCATCTAGTCCAGCTTCCTGTATCTCACAGCGGCCCCCCAGGTGCCCCAGGGAGGCATGAGACCACAAGATGCTTGCATCCTGTTGCCACTCCCTTGCACTTACAAAAAAAAAGTCACCTCAGGTGGCCTCATGGATGGGCTGATGGGGCTTTTATTGCGCCTGGATAAATTTGGATCTGAGAAAGGAAACGGGAATGGAGTGGAAGAGAAATGGCAGAGGAGAGGAAAGCTGGGGGTTGCCCTCTTCTCTCCACACTTCTCCTCCTCTGCCTTTTTGAATCTATGGGGTGGGAGGAAGAGGAAGGCAAAGGCAGGTAGGCAGGAGGACAGAGGCACCCTCAGTCAACCACCGTAGTTGCTCTCAAGAACAAGATGCTTCAATGTTTGAAGAAACAGAAATGGGAATAAGGGTGACATAGGGACCCTCCCCCCATTGGGCCCTGAGCCTGAGGGGGCCCCACTCTAGGTAAAGGTAAAGGTTTCCCCACAACCGAATGGTCTAGTCGTGACCAACTGTAGGGGGCGGTGCTCATCTCCATTTCAAAGCCTGTAGAGCCGGCGTTTTTGTCCGCTCATGTGGCCAGCATGACTCTACGCCGTAGCGCACGGAACGCCGTTACCTTCCCACCAAAGTGCATGTATCTACTTGCATTTTTTAGGTGCTTTCGAACTGCTAGGTTGGCAGGAGCTGGGACAAGCAACAGGAGCTCACTCCGTCACGCAGTCTCGAACTCCCAACCTTGCGGTTGAAAGCCCAGCAACAGCAGATTAACTCGCTGCGCCACCACATCCCACCCACTCTAGGGTGGTAAGCAAATCGTCCACAGTCATAGTCCACACTTCACGCTTCCGCTTACCAGGAACACAGGCTGGACCATCCTCCATGCAGAGGCATCCTGATGCTGGTACAGTGAGTAGAGCTTCCCCTCTGGAGGGCCCTCCGACCCACCCCTGCCCGTGATTGGCTCAAAACCGGGGCACTCCAGAAGCAGTTGGTGATGATGCGGCATCGTCACATCAGTACCAACCAACTTCTGGGGGCCACATTTCAAGTCAGGGGCCATCAACCCCATGCCTGCCACTTCTCAGTGTGAGTAGGGGGGGCCATGCAGTGTGTGTGTGGGGGGCGTGATAACTGCCCTCCAGAGCAAAATGTTTCAAATGGACCCTGAAGCTCCTAAGAGCTC
The DNA here is from genome assembly GCA_029204185.1 of Lerista edwardsae. Classification (NCBI taxonomy): domain Eukaryota; kingdom Metazoa; phylum Chordata; class Lepidosauria; order Squamata; family Scincidae; genus Lerista; species Lerista edwardsae. The sequence continues at coordinate 3,541 of JAJKFI010018542.1, read as the reverse complement.
CCTGAAGCTCCTGCACTGCCCCTTCCTCTCCCTTTATTTATGAAGTGCATTGGAGTACAGCCAGTGATGTCATGCAGGGGGAACGCAGGGGAACTCAGTTCCACTAGTTAAAATTAGGGCTGACTCCGCCCACTTCACTCTCCCTCCTCCCCCCTCCCAATTCCTCTGCAAAGAGCTTTTCTTCTTGGTTGGCCGGCACTCAGAGGGTTAAAGGGAGCGACTCCGGATTCCTAGGGGGGCGAACAGCCTCTTTGCTCTGCGCCACTTCTGTTTTCCAGGAGGAGGGGGTGAGATGTTCCTGGAGTCTGCTCTCTTGTCCATCTCAAAGAAAAGTGGTGCAGAGCATGGAGGCTGTAACCAATGCTCTTCGTAAGTAAAGTGTGAGGAAGGGGCAGGGCTGGACTTAGGAGCTACAGGGCCCATCTGAAATATTTTTGTAGGGCCCTGGAGGGCTGTTATCACCTTGGCAGGTATAAGCAACAAGAAGGTGGTAGGAGGTGATCTGGGAGCCTTTTGTCCCCTTCCCCTTCCAGCAGCACCCACAAGCAATCTGCATTGTTCTCTTCTGGGTGAACTAATGTACCCAAAAGCCCACAGCATCACTCAGGCAAATCAGAAAAGTTCTGCCGGTGTTTGTTTTGTGCAGAGGTGTCCTGGTAGCTTATCGCTTTCACAAGTGTTGGCTGATAAGGATGGGCCTGAGGCCAACCAGGATCTTCTCATAAAGCAGCAGGATGGGACAGCGCCTGAAAACATAACAGTTCTCATAGATTCAACTCACGTAATAAAGAAGGAAGTGTCAGATCTGGACAATGGCACCCGGAACACCAAGCTTTTGTTGGTGGGTGAGTTTGCATTTCTGTAGCCTTATGGGGAACCACAGATTCTCCACCGGGTTGTCCACACATCACCTCTTTGTGAAATTCAATGGCTTCTGGGCTGAGGTGTGGCTTAAGCCTTAACACGCACATATTGGGATGATAATGGAGACCTAGAACCAGTGGCATACAAAGGTCATTTGGCACCCAGGGCCCATAAACGTTCGGCACACCACCATGAAAAAAATAGTTTTCAGTCATAGTCATGAGATGAAATTAATAATAATAATGGCCAGAGAAGAAGCACAGACAGTGAACATTGTCTTTTTCTGAACTTTACACACACACACACACACACACACACACACACACACACACACACACACACACGTGTGTGTGTGTGTGTGTGTGTGTGTGTGTGTGTGTGTGTGTACAGTATATGTATATGTGTGTGTGTATATATATCTATAATATGTATATTTGCTTGGTAAGTTTGTGTATTTATATTTGTATATTTATATATAACTTTGTAACTTTGTATAAGGGACGTGGTGGCACTGCGGGTTAAACCGCTTCTGCTGGGCTTTCTGGTCGGAAGGTTGGGAGTTCAAGACCATGCGACGGAGTGAGCTCCCGTCGCTTGACCCAGCTCCTGCCAACCTAGCAGTTCGAAAGCACCTAAATGCAAGTAGATAAATAGGGACCACTTCAGTGGGAAGGTAATGGCGTTCTGTGCGCTACGGCATATAGTCACGCCGGCCACATGACCACGGACGCTTGTCCTTGGACAATCGCCAGCTCTTTTGGCTTAGAAATGGAGATGAGCACCACCCCCTACAGTCGGTCACGACTAGACCATGCGGTCGTGGGGAAACCTTTACCTTAACTTTGTATATATAATCGTGCCAATAAACAATTGAAAATAAGTGTAAAAGAAATGCATTTTCTTTTTGCAAAAGAAGTTTAAATATCTTGGAACAGCCTTTCAGACACCCCCCTGCAGCCGAGCACCCAGGGACAGCCCCTCCCCCAGCCACCCTCTTCATCTTCATGATTACTTTCCAATTGGAAAAGACTGGGCTGGTCCATCAATGATGTCGGGCTAGCAAGGGATATGTGCCTCTTGCCTTTGACAATCTGCCCACTAACTCTGCCTGCCTCTTTCTTTCCACATGTCCTCTTCTACCTTGTTCACCTTTTTTGAATTGGGTGCCCTGCTGGTTAAGGGGAATGGCATTTGGGAATAGCCCCCTCTCATGTTGGGAGATCTTGCACCAGGCTGGGGAAAGAGAACAGGAGAACGATCCGCAGAATGAAAGAATGTCTGCTAAGAATTATTTCCAAGAGACTGAGGGTGCAGTCCTAACCTGGAGTTAGGCCGTCACAATTAGGCCAGCAAAATTTGACCAGCACAAGGGACCCTGTAGTCAGAGAGGCCAGCACATAGACATGCGCCATCCTCCCTGACTCCAAGAGTGATCCAAATGCGCTTTGCGGTGGCCTTTGTGCCAGCCAAACTTTGCTGGCCTAACTGTGCCGGCCTCACTCCACGTTAGGATTGTGCCCTGAACGCCAGAGATGCTGACTGAAACAAAATACCAAACCGTCAAATGTAAAATAGTAGGGGGAAATAAAGAGCTGGTGCTCTTTCATCACAAGGATTAAGCAAAGGATTCCAAAGCTCTTTGGAGCTTGTTCTTTTGCTAAACATGCAATTACCACCCTCTTATTTTTGAGTCTTGCTACTTCCTCTTCTTGCTTGCAAATCTGCTCAGCACTGTTGTTCTTCCCTTTGAGCTGGGCCAGTCATCCTCATCAGTAAACACATGGTTTCTAAGTGTTCTTTTGTTGTCAGTGGGCAAAGATAGCCTGACGAAAATAAACCATGAAATGAGATCCCCCATGATAAAATCAGGGCATTTTTCTAGAACATTCAGAGCTTGAATTTCAGGACAAACAAGGTTTTGATTCGAAGGCAGTTGAGATATTATGATTCATTGACGGGCCACAGCTATGGAATGGAAGCTCTTACAGAGGCCTGTTGGAATCAGGTTCAAGAGGGCTGTTCTGCAGTGCTGAGCTCCCCTCCGGGAAATCCTTCCTAGGCTCTGGAGAATTAGGAGCCGAATGACTGAATTGCATCTGCCCTTCTTGCTTATTATTTGTTGGTTTGATTTCTACCAATGCTCTCTCCCCAAATAAAAGGGCACCCAAGGCTGCTCACAACCAGTGGCATTTCTACAGGGAGGGCAAAGCTCTAAGTGTTGCAAGAAGCCTTACCCTGTCATGTAAATCCCTCCTCTCCCTTGCTGCTGTAGCCAGTAAGCAACGCCAAGATGTTGCTTTTCCCTGTGAGGATTGGCTAAAACGGTGCAGGAGAGGTGCGATTTCTACTGCAAGGTAAGGCTTCTTGCAAAACTTAGAGCTTTGCCCTCCCTGTAGAAACGCCTCTGCTCACAACAGATCAAAAACACATATACAGCAAAATATTTAAACCATTAAAATATACAAAGCATCGTTCAAAGTCAACCAGCAGCAAAAGCAGCATTAAACTGTACATAGAACAATAATTGTAAAAACCCCAATTGAAAAATGGGGTTTATGGACAGCCTGCCCATGTAAACCGCCTTCAGTCCAGTGAAATCTGGAGAAAGGCGGTATAAAAATACATCAAATAATAAATAAATAAATAAATAAATAAATAAATAAATAAATAAATAAAT
>JAJKFI010018541.1:0-15660 GCA_029204185.1 Lerista edwardsae | reverse complement strand
GGTCTCCAAGCCCCCAACTCTGCTACTATTTACACAAATACACAACAAGATCTAGGTGTGGCTGGTCTCCTGGAGAGTCTGGAGGACTCTAAAGAAAGGGTCCCCCTTTTTGAAAAACCAAACCAAGGAGGCCAGTAAGTTATCTGGCCAGACTACAAGTATCCTGGCTAACTAGGAAGAAGTGAAAGAAAATCTTGCTGCCCTCTTTTACCTGTAATATGTATGGATCCTTCCAGAGACTGATCAATGCCCACCTATGGACCCGAGCCTCAGTGGCACAGCAGGGAAACAGGCCCGGCTCAACTCCATTTTTAGGCCCATGCCTGTCTCCCCCCCCCCCCGCTTGGACCCTGGCGGTGAGAAGGTTTTCTCCTGGAGGCTGTTTTGTCTGGCTCAACCAGCCGGGAGCGAGATAGAGGAACCTCTAGCAGGAAAACTCCCAAGGACATCTTCTCCATACCAGGAGCTAGTTTGCCTCTGGCTGACACGGGGGGCTGGGAAAGCGTGGGGGGAAGCAACAGCGTCATGCAGCCGGAACACTAGGCGGGAGGAACGGGTGAGCAGCAGCCCGCCCATTGCGTTCCGGTCCATTTCGCCATCTCCCCCCCCCCCCGGGGGGGGGGGGAAGACGGCAAAACGGACCAGAACGCAACGGGCGGGCTGCTGCCCACCCGTTCCTCCCGCCCAGAGTTCCGGCTGCATGACGCCGCTGGGGGGAAGTAAGAACAAAGACTCAGACTTTTGAGGCTTGGGAGGAGAGACCATCTTGCCCTCACCACACCTGGTTCTGTCCTCTGCTGGGTGAGTGATAGGTAGAATGTAAATAGACTAGGAGATAGCTGCTTTCTTCTTTTGCATTAAGCATCATATAGTTATGGCCTGCTTTGGCCTGCTTGGAAAGGCCTTCTTAAGCCTCTATGCTGTAACCAGTACTTTTAACAAATCATTATACGTTACTCCATGGTGTGCCTCGTGTCACGCTGGGCTACACTACTGGTAATGCCTCCTGGGCCACTGGAGGTCAAGGTGGCCAGGAGGGGACATCATCCCATGATCCCTGGGGGCAGTATGGAAGTGCCAGGCTCCCGAGTATTGTGATAGGTCCTACAGTTTCCTTGGGGGAGCAAGTGCCCCTGGGCACCGCCTTCCTCCTCCTCTGCAGGACGGCTGCACTTCCAGTTTTCCTTGGAAAACCAGAAGTCTTGTATAAAAGCCCCCTGAGCCCTCAGAATGCTTTCTGAGTGCGTCAAGCTCCAGGTAAGGGGTACACCAGTCGCTGGGGGGGACGGACAACAGCCTGCGGTCCTGGTTCCTGAGTGGCAAATGGGACAGGTCTGCAATAGCTGAGCCTTAAGCATGCCAACCTAGCAGTGCGAAAGCACCTAAAAATGCAAGTAGATAAATAGGGACCACTTCGGTGGGAAGGGAACGGCATTCCGTGTGCCTTGGCGTATAGTCATGCCGGCCACATGACCACGGAAGCTTGTCCTCGGACAAAATGCCAGCTCTACAGGCTTTGAAACGGAGATGAGCAGCGCCCCCTACAGTCAGTCACGACTAGACCATTCGGTGGTGGGGAAGCCTTTACCTTTTTAAGCATGTAAATGATCAGAGGAGGAATTAAATGGACAAAAGAAACATAATCCTCCTCTAAATAAAAAGCCTAAATAAATAAAAAGCACACTGCCACTGACAAGATCCATTGTGTGGGGAAAAAATACTGAAGGAAATAATATCTCCTTGGCCAGCACCCCTCACGCCCCAAGGCAGATAAGTCCTTAAAGCAACCACAGTGGGGAAAAAAAAAGGGTAAAAAAAAGGTTCCTGCCACTAAGGTGCAGATATGTCCCAGCAAGATAGAAGGAGAGTTAAAGTCAACCAGAAAAGAATATCCTGAAAAAGAAGAAGGAGATTATAGCTAAAACATCTCAGCTTCCAAAACCGCATGTAAAAGGTCAAACGTTAGCTTCAGACACCTTTAAGAGAGGAATACATTCCAAGGGGATGAAATCAACCAAGAAAAGCAGAAGAGGATCTGTAGACAACTTGACAAGCATCAAGTCTAAAAAGCAACCCTCAACAAAACAACTGGAAAAACGAGCTAAAAGACTGAGAAAAGAAGCCGGTGAATTTACAAACAGAATACCGAAAAGACTCTTGAGTACTTAGACACTATCACATCTTATGTAAAATGCTGCTGTGGAACTCTTTGCCACAGGAGGTGGTGATGGCATCTGGCCTAGATGCCTTTAAAAGGGGATTGGACAGATTTCTGGAAGAAAAGTCCATTGTGGGTTATAGGCTATGATGGGTTGTGCAACATTAGTAGTAGGCTACTTCAGAGTACCAGGTGCAAGGGAGTGGAAACAGGATGCAAGCATCTTGTTGTCTCATGTGCTTCCTGAGGCACCTGGTGGGGCCGCTGTGAGATACAGGAAGCTGGACTAGATGGGCCTTTGGCCTGATCCAGCAGGGCTCTTCTTATGTTCTTATGTTCACCACTGCTCTCACCTTCAAACGGGTCACAAATGAAGCCATGAGGCAGAGCAAAGTCCAGCAATGAAGTGATACCAGGTGGTTTTAAACTGTGAGAATTTTAATAGTAGTCTCTGCTCTTCAAGATAATTGCAAAGCTGTTTATTCACTTAGAAACTTTGTGCACCAAAATATCTATTTACTCAAGTGTGAACAACACAAGAAACTGAGGGCATGCCAAAGTGGGAAAACTGATAGAAAAACAGTACAGGGCTAAGAGGTGGTTACCGTCAAGGGTGTTATAATTCTCTCCACTCCTGTGATAAATATAAACCAGGGAACGTGTTGGAGGTGGTGGTGGTGGTGGTGGTAATGAAAGCTATACTTCTGCTTCCTCCAGGCCTTTAACATATGAGCCAGCTGGACCTACAAGAAGGCAGCTGGCCACATGGGAGAATTAGACTTAAATTTCTCCTCCACTGCTGTGCACCACTGGTGAAAATGAGACGTTGCATGGAAGAATGTTACCGGATGATCTTGGACCAGCCCTGTCTGGGCTTTGCCATTTGCCTGTCCTCACAGAGGAGGAGCCACTAAGGCAGGAGATAGACTCAGCAGCTGTGGTCCTCCAAGCAAAAAGGTCCGTGCGGGTCTGGTCTCCTGGAGAGTCTGGAGGACTTCGCAAGCATCAAGGACCAGGCTGCATCAGGGAAAGGGGCAGGGAAATGCTACGTCTGTTCAAGCAGTGGTGTCGGTGTCAGGCAAGAACCTCCAGCAATCCTGTTGTCCCAGGGATCCTCACTCCCACCAATCATTTCATTTCCATAACCTTTATTGGCATACATAAATTAAATAAAGCAAATCAACACAGGGATTGTCAATTTCAGCGAGGTAAGAGATGGGGTAAAAAGAAAAGGGAAAGATGGAAATAGGAGAATAGTGAATCACGATGCAGGGGTTATGTTCAAAATCGCAGCTAAGAAGCTCATGACAGAAGTTGTAAGGGGAGCACAACAATCACTCAAAAAAATAGGGAGAAGGTCTGCAAAGGAACTAGAAAGGGAAGACAGCCAGGGTTTCAGATACAAATTACGAAGATGATGGGTTGGACAACGGAATATTGTATGTTCCAAAGTGTCCGGAGTCAGGTGACAAAAGAGACAAAAGGGTTTTGAACCTGATCTAATTGGGTCAGTTCCCCAGTATGAGGCCTACAGAATGATCAAAAAGAGGCTCCTCGAAACACATAAAATATATCTTTTGAGTGAAGCCAACAAATATTGTTCGCCTCTTTACTACCATATTGATGTCCAACCGGGTCAGATTCCCGCTTACCTGTACATCCTGGAAAATGCTAGGGACCGCAGAGCAATGTCATTGGCTAGACACAACGTGGTCCTGTCGGAAGTTTTGTGGGGCCGTTTAAAGGGATTGTCTATTCTGAAAGATTCTGCCCATGTGCCCAAGGAGTTGTTGAAACCCTCGAACACCTACTTTTTCAATGTCCTTGTCATGCCACGAGCAGAGGGCGTTATTTAACTCCTCTGTTGGAAATGAATCCCCAGCATGCTACTACGTGGAATGTCCAACTGCTTTTTGCAATCCAGGATGTTGATTTTATTAAGCAATTGGCTTGTTTTTTAGCTTCTATTATTAAGGTAAACCTGTTGCGTATCTGATGGTTTTTTGTTTCCACGCTTGATGGAGGATTATGAGTATTCTGTGTATATAACTATGGTTGGTTTATAATGCCAATAAAGGTTTTTCATTCATTCATTCATTCAAAAAAGACTAATTCTTCTATCTTGTGGGGTTTTGGAAAAGTGGCCGTAGTGAATTGCCGATGGAAAAATATTAAACAGGCAAGCATGAAGGCTCTTTTCAAGTTAGGATTAGTCAATAAACTAAAGTAGTGGGAGGGACGTCCCAGGGAAGGAGATAAGCCAAAGAATTTAAGGGAACAGGTAGGATTTAAATTAGCTCTAAGATAATCGAATTCAACTTGCCAAAGTTTTGATTTCAGTTTTGATTTAATTAAGGAATGAAGCTCCTATGAAGCTCAGTATCCACAAATGATTCCAGGGATAAGTCAAGAGATGTGAGAAGTTTTAGCCATTTAGAAGAATATGAGTCAATCCTGCATGGTGTGCTCAGCTCTTATATCTGAAGCTGTCAAAGTGTCCTCCTGTTTCTGAAGTCAAAGCCAGTGTCGTCATCTCCATGGCAGTAACTAGCCCACGTAGGATGACCCAATGCTGCATGTCCAATCCAGCCCTGGGGACGCAACCACCACCCCCCGCCCAAGATCCTGCCAGTGAGTGCCACAGGAGCCACTGGGGTCAGGTAACACTGGGGCCCATTGACATTAAATATACCAAGGAGGCAGTGGGGGGGATTTCAGCTCAGCCCAGGTGAGAAGCAAGGAGGCAGGTGAGAAGAGTCAGCCAGCAGAGAGAGACCCCCAAGTCACAATGCAGCCAGGAAGCCCACGAGAGTATGCTAAGGCACAACCACTTTGGACTCAACCTCCTTTCGTAATCCCTCCAGATGAGGCACCTGGTCTCAGAAACATTTATACTCTCCAGTTGATGCTCCCAAGATGCTATTCTTTGTCTCCTCCGGCTTTGTCAGTGACTGTCCTCCACTGGGTGTCTCTGCTTGTGTGATTCGGGGTGGACTGGCTGGCTGGCGTTGTTCTCCCCCAAGCTTCCGTCCTTCGGCTCTTCGTTTATTCCCAGGCACAAGCTCCTTCCTGCCTCTGAGATGTTCTGCGTAGCTGCCTGTCAGAGCTGCGTCATACAGCGGACAGCAGCACGCTCAGACCACGTCTCCTGCAGGACAGGCTGGCCCTCTGGGGTGACGCCTGGAAAGGAGAAGGGTCCGCGTTAGAAAGGAGACATGCGATTATTCAGGGGGAAGTATCCACTTTCCATATAGCTTTGCTGTCACTTGTTGCTCCCCAGCTCCTGGAAGTCTTTTAAGGGGGATAAGGCTGCAATCTCTGAGACCAGCAAGTGTGATGGAGCTGGACTCGTTCTCTCTGAGCCTCTCCTGTCTGCCTGTCTTGGTCCATCTGCTGTTGCTGTTGGAAACTCAGCAAGGACCCCAAAGCAGGCTTCAGGGCCGGCTTTAAGCCAATGTGACCAATGCCGTCACATCGGGCCCCGCTCTTCAGGGGGCCCCGCACTAGCAGGGTGAGCATATTGCCTGTGGCTGCAGCCGGGATCTCGATGGGCCGTAAGCAGTGGTGTCGTCTAAATGATTTAAGAACAGGTACTCACTTTTGATTGGCACGTGTCGGGACCCGCCCACCGGAAGTGACGTCATAAGCCGGAAGTGAGGTCGTGGCAGGAAGGGACATGAAAAAAGCCCTTTTTGAGGCCTCAGACAATTTTAAACTGACCCAACAGTTGCAACAGTATTCCACAGCACCTCCAGAACACGTTAAGGAGGCCTGGCATCATGTTAAAGTGACCCAACAGTTCCAAAACCCCAGAGCAGCTCATTTTTCAGTGGCAAGGCAAGGCAAGGCTCCGCTCACTGCCTGCCTGCCTGCCTGCCTGGCTCTGAGAACGTGCAGGCAACTCAAACGTGCAGGAAATTCAAATGTTGCAGGGGGCGGAGTCGACGAGTGGGCGGGCAAATGGGCAGGGCCAGCCATAATCCTAGAAACCGGTATTCGCGTACCCCCGCGTACCCCCTGCATGACATCACTGGCCGTAAGTCAGTGGGGCGAGCAGAGCAGCTTGACCTTGGTCTCTCCCACCTGCCTCTGCCTCTGAACAGCCCAAAATGGGCCACCTGGAAGTGGTTGGCGGTGAGGTTATGATATCACCACCAACTACTTCCACATGCCATGCTTTGCACGTGGCGCGAACAGCGCTCTTCTTGGTGAGTGGGGGACCTGCGGGGGGGGGGCCACAGGAATGCCCCACATTGGGCCCTGCTGCTGCTAGTGCCAGCCCCGGCAGGCTTTATTTGGGGTGGGAAATGGGGAGGCAATAACTCTCAGAGACGTGACATCTCCTTACCTCTGGTAAATCCAGGATGCCAGGAAAGGACTTTTTTTGATGGGCCATAATAGCTGAGTTGTATCTGAATTCAAATTCTTTCCCCAAAAAGTTATGCTGCTTTGCTGGTGTCCTAAGCATGTGCTTTGTCTGTGTCCCCCCCCCCAAAAAAATAAACTCTAATTCCTCCACATGCCTGTGGCTGCATCTGCTGCCACTATACCATCTATATTGCCTACCTAGTACACTTCAAAGTTATTATTCATAATTATAATTTATAAAAATGCGCCCTTGGAATAAAAACAATAACACCATTGTTTGCACTTCTAACTTTGGAAAACACCGAAACCTTAAGAAAAACACATTTCCACCCACCTCTAGTACTGAACCGGTAAAATGGTAAAAAGGGATAGCAGGAAGGGGTTGGGGTGCTAACCACTAGGTGCGACTCCCCTGTGTATGAGGCCTTCTTTGGCTACCTTATCAGGTAGTTTCAAAAGGCAGCACTGAAGCGCTCCTTCTGATGATGTCATGATGATGTCATGGCTCCTGCTGTAGGAGGCCAGTTTCCCCTTAACTATACCCTTGCTTACTCTAAAATGAAATATTGGGTGAACAGCCTCCAGTTTTGATTCAGAAAAAGATACATCTCCAGTGAGTCATTTGGCACACTATTCTTAGCACACAATGGAACTGCCCCCTAGAATCCTTTTGTTATGAGCCAAGATTTCAAAAAAGAAACAGCATGCTTTTGGAGTCACCAAACAAACACATCAAACGGGGAACAAGGCCTCTCAAGTTGACTTTGGGAGCCAGAAATTTCCTGCCGTGGCCTCCATTAGCTAACCAACCCCGCAAGGACTCATATAAAAAAAGGGATGGCTTTTATCTAGGGTGCTGAGTGACATGCTGAGGGTTGATTTGCAGAACGTGAGTCACTGTGACCACTAATCCCACGTGAAAGAAAGGCGCATTATCCTTGTCCGAGAAACTGGTCACAATGAATGAGAAATGCCAATTTTGCACACAATGTGGTGGTCATGCAGTTTCAGTCTCCCTGGCAATATTGGTGTTCCCTTTTGGGATTCCATCCACAGAAAGAGAGAGAGAGAGAGAGAGAGAGAGAGAGAGAGAGAGAGAGATGATGGTGAGTGACAGCAGGAGCTGTGTGCAAAAAGACACACCCTGAGAGTTATTCCTATTGAACGTAATAAGGGTTACTTTTGAGCAAGGGCACATTATGCTGTAAATGAGTTCAGGCTTCCCTTGTACACTCAAAAGATCTAACATTATTTGCTCTGTTTTTGACTTGCAGAGCATCAGATTGTGGCAGGGCAACAGCGGAACTACTGAGGGTCAGCGCAGTAAGTATTACAGGCGCTGCAATGTGCCGTCTAAGCAGACGGCCCCTCCCACGGACTGTTGGAGCCATTCAGGGCAGCAACAGCAATGCACAGCACTTTGCTGTCGCTGCCCCGAATGGTTCCAATGGCGGGAGGGAGGGGCCAGCTGTTTACACAGCCCATTGCAGTGCCTGCAATACTTACTGTGCCACCCCCCTGTAGCTATGCTACTGCTGCAGGGCAATGTTTTCTGACATGCAGATATTTAGCAGGTTGCCCTGGCATGGAGATCCTTGTTAGCTTCTCCATCCTTGCGAGAAACTAACACCAGGTGAAGCTTTTTTCTTTGCTCCTCCACCATGTCAGGTAAGATTTGGGGATGTGGCCTTTGCTTATATGCAGAAAGTCCCACTCTCAGGGCCTGGCATCTCTAGCAAGACCAGGGGGGGGGCCATGAGAGAGGGGCGTGCAGGGAGTGCATCGTTCCTGGGTCAAAAGGGGGGGGCACAGGAGCCAAAGGATCTCAGAAAATGTTTGCATATATTGTGTGAAGGCAAGCATTTTGTGTAAGCCTGTGTAGTTTTGTATATCGTAGAAATCAGAGCCGTAACGTCCTACCCCAGCGCCCCAGGGCAGTGATGTCACAACTCTGCCCATTTGCGCCCTCCCACCAGCAGTGACGTCATCATGGGTTCTCCCCAGTGAGAACAGGGGAACGTGGGGGAACTCAGTTCCACTAGTTAAAATTAGGGCTGACTCCGCCCACTTCACTCTCCCTCCTCCCCCCTCCCAATTCCTCTGCAAAGAGCTTTTCTTCTTGGTTGGCCGGCGCTCAGAGGGTTAAAGGGAGCGGATTCCTAGGGGGGTGAAGGCAGTGATGTCATTCAGGGGGAACGGACCAGAACAGGCGTTCCGGATCCTAACGGGCTCCGTGGCTGGTTCCGGGTTCCTGACAAGTGCCAATCAAAAGTGAGTTCCTGTTCCTAAATCATTTGAATGACACCACTGGTTCTCCCCAGAGGAGGGTGGCAGCATCACCGCCTTCAGGGAAAAACCCCTGCCTTTGTGCTTCTGTGTCTCCCTGGAGAAGGGGGTGCGCGGTAAGCGGAACCCCCTCCTCCAGGGAGACACGGAAGAAGCTCCTTTGCACTCTCCCTGGAGAAGGAGGCGCTGCCGCTTTCTGCGCACCCCGTCCCCCAGGGAGACAAGGACCTCCGTAATTAGGGCAGAGCCTGGGGCCAATCCTGCGCCCATTTCAGTGCAGCACCTGGAGCCACTGCTCCTCTGGCTCCACCCTATTTCCGGTTCTGGTACAAATTATGATCCTAAAGACAAAGGAAGTGTTCAAAAGAAACTTTATACCCCTTGAGAGGCCCTGCCCTCCTTATCCAAAGATCTGCCAGCCTCTGCGCCCCCCACGTGCCACTGTTCTAGCTCAGCACTTCCTTCCCCCATTTCCTCCCTGCCCCTTTCCAATGCAGGGGGTGGAAAGAGAAAGGAGAGCAGTGGTGGTAAGTAGGCGCAAAGAAATGGGCACCCCCCCCTTCCCTCCGATCAGCTGCATGAGACAACCGCTTCAGTTGGCCCCATGGATGGGCCAGCCCAGCCCAGAATACCTGCTGCTGACAGCTGAGCAAGAGGGACCAGAGATCTGATTCCGTGTTGGGTTTTGTGGATTACTTCTTGCATTGCTCTTGTCGCTGCTCAGTGGATTCGTCCAAGGGCGGAAGGTTGCATGTGGCTTGTTTAACTGGAGAAAACACCCTTTTTGGAGGAGGGGAACACACGCATGGAGGGAGAGCATAAGGAATCGCAGAATCATAGAGTTGGAAGCGACCAACAGGGTCACCTAGCCCAACCCCCTGCCTGTAGCAGGAAGTCCTCCTACAGAGAATTCTGAGGCTGTATGCAATTCAGTGCCTTCCATCTATTTTTATCTCTCAGGCCCAAGCTGCCCTGTTGCTTCCTCTCCGTCGACACCAACTATTTATTTATTTGTTTATTTGTTTGTTTGTTTGTTTGTTTAATGAATTTTTATACCGCCTTTCTCCAGATTTCACTGGACTCGAGGCGGTTTACATGGGCAGGCTGTTCATAAACCACATTTTTCAGTTGGGTTTTTTACAATTATTGTTCTATGCACCATTCACAGAACCCTCAGTTTCTTCAGATGTTTCCCTTTCAATGTGTGCTCATGATCCTGGCTGCACTCTTGCACCTTCTGAGCCTTCACAGTCCACCACCTTGGCCAGTTCTTTTGTCAGCTGGCCCCTCCACACTCCTCCCATTCCTCCACAAGCTCTGTCCGTGACTTCCGGTCTCCCATCCAAGGCCAATCCAAGGCTGATCCTGCTTAGCATCTTCAGGCAGTGCTACAACCAGATCTGGCAGGTCTGTGAATAGAAGCCTTCCCACAGGCAGCTGAGATATCTCAGAAGAAGCCTTGGGGCATCTTTTGTCAAACGAAACCTCCAATCATCCATCTCAGCAGGCTAGGAAGAGTGGGGCCAGAAACCCGCATCAGCTGCCTAATGCTGACTGCAGGGAAACAGCAGGTCAAGCCACACCACTCAGGATTGGGCTTGCATTTCTGTTGTGAAACGTTGGCATTTGGAACCCAAGGATTGCATTCAGAGCCGGTCTACCCATGAGGCTGGCTGAGGGGGCCGCCTCAGGTTGCAGATTGGCAAGGAGGCCCATTTGCATGCATCTGCTTGCCCTCACTCAGGGGGGGGGGGCAGGACCTGGAAGGCTGCCTGATGCCATCTTGGGTCTTCTACCTCTCTGCTACAAAAAAAAAACCCACCCCCCATGTTCTTTGCGCACTGTTGTAAAACCTGTCGTGAAGCACTGTCACACTTTCCCTGGGAATGAAACGAGAAGTCCCAAACGTCCAGGCTTCACGGCCGGGTGCAGGGACCAAGGTTTGCTTCTCATTCAAGAGAGCAGGAAGCAGATAGCGGAGGCTTGAGTTGGCAACTGGCTGAAGGGGGTGAGGTGAAACGGCATCCCCTGCCCACGGCCCCCTCAGACCCCTTGCCATCTGCTCCTGAGGCAAGCCATAAGAACATAAGAAGAGCCCTGCTGGATCAGGCCAAAGGCCCATCTAGTCCAGCTTCCTGTATCTCACAGCGGCCCCCCCAGGTGCCCCAGGGAGGCATGAGACCACAAGATGCTTGCATCCTGTTGCCACTCCCTTGCACTTACAAAAAAAAAGTCACCTCAGGTGGCCTCATGGATGGGCTGATGGGGCTTTTATTGCGCCTGGATAAATTTGGATCTGAGAAAGGAAACGGGAATGGAGTGGAAGAGAAATGGCAGAGGAGAGGAAAGCTGGGGGTTGCCCTCTTCTCTCCACACTTCTCCTCCTCTGCCTTTTTGAATCTATGGGGTGGGAGGAAGAGGAAGGCAAAGGCAGGTAGGCAGGAGGACAGAGGCACCCTCAGTCAACCACCGTAGTTGCTCTCAAGAACAAGATGCTTCAATGTTTGAAGAAACAGAAATGGGAATAAGGGTGACATAGGGACCCTCCCCCCATTGGGCCCTGAGCCTGAGGGGGCCCCACTCTAGGTAAAGGTAAAGGTTTCCCCACAACCGAATGGTCTAGTCGTGACCAACTGTAGGGGGCGGTGCTCATCTCCATTTCAAAGCCTGTAGAGCCGGCGTTTTTGTCCGCTCATGTGGCCAGCATGACTCTACGCCGTAGCGCACGGAACGCCGTTACCTTCCCACCAAAGTGCATGTATCTACTTGCATTTTTTAGGTGCTTTCGAACTGCTAGGTTGGCAGGAGCTGGGACAAGCAACAGGAGCTCACTCCGTCACGCAGTCTCGAACTCCCAACCTTGCGGTTGAAAGCCCAGCAACAGCAGATTAACTCGCTGCGCCACCACATCCCACCCACTCTAGGGTGGTAAGCAAATCGTCCACA
The DNA here is from genome assembly GCA_029204185.1 of Lerista edwardsae. Taxonomy (NCBI): domain Eukaryota; kingdom Metazoa; phylum Chordata; class Lepidosauria; order Squamata; family Scincidae; genus Lerista; species Lerista edwardsae. The sequence goes on along the minus strand of JAJKFI010018541.1, from coordinate 3,902 downwards.
GTCATAGTCCACACTTCACGCTTCCGCTTACCAGGAACACAGGCTGGACCATCCTCCATGCAGAGGCATCCTGATGCTGGTACAGTGAGTAGAGCTTCCCCTCTGGAGGGCCCTCCGACCCACCCCTGCCCGTGATTGGCTCAAAACCGGGGCACTCCAGAAGCAGTTGGTGATGATGCGGCATCGTCACATCAGTACCAACCAACTTCTGGGGGCCACATTTCAAGTCAGGGGCCATCAACCCCATGCCTGCCACTTCTCAGTGTGAGTAGGGGGGGCCATGCAGTGTGTGTGTGGGGGGCGTGATAACTGCCCTCCAGAGCAAAATGTTTCAAATGGACCCTGAAGCTCCTAAGAGCTCCCTGAAGCTCCTGCACTGCCCCTTCCTCTCCCTTTATTTATGAAGTGCATTGGAGTACAGCCAGTGATGTCATGCAGGGGGAACGCAGGGGAACTCAGTTCCACTAGTTAAAATTAGGGCTGACTCCGCCCACTTCACTCTCCCTCCTCCCCCCTCCCAATTCCTCTGCAAAGAGCTTTTCTTCTTGGTTGGCCGGCACTCAGAGGGTTAAAGGGAGCGACTCCGGATTCCTAGGGGGGCGAACAGCCTCTTTGCTCTGCGCCACTTCTGTTTTCCAGGAGGAGGGGGTGAGATGTTCCTGGAGTCTGCTCTCTTGTCCATCTCAAAGAAAAGTGGTGCAGAGCATGGAGGCTGTAACCAATGCTCTTCGTAAGTAAAGTGTGAGGAAGGGGCAGGGCTGGACTTAGGAGCTACAGGGCCCATCTGAAATATTTTTGTAGGGCCCTGGAGGGCTGTTATCACCTTGGCAGGTATAAGCAACAAGAAGGTGGTAGGAGGTGATCTGGGAGCCTTTTGTCCCCTTCCCCTTCCAGCAGCACCCACAAGCAATCTGCATTGTTCTCTTCTGGGTGAACTAATGTACCCAAAAGCCCACAGCATCACTCAGGCAAATCAGAAAAGTTCTGCCGGTGTTTGTTTTGTGCAGAGGTGTCCTGGTAGCTTATCGCTTTCACAAGTGTTGGCTGATAAGGATGGGCCTGAGGCCAACCAGGATCTTCTCATAAAGCAGCAGGATGGGACAGCGCCTGAAAACATAACAGTTCTCATAGATTCAACTCACGTAATAAAGAAGGAAGTGTCAGATCTGGACAATGGCACCCGGAACACCAAGCTTTTGTTGGTGGGTGAGTTTGCATTTCTGTAGCCTTATGGGGAACCACAGATTCTCCACCGGGTTGTCCACACATCACCTCTTTGTGAAATTCAATGGCTTCTGGGCTGAGGTGTGGCTTAAGCCTTAACACGCACATATTGGGATGATAATGGAGACCTAGAACCAGTGGCATACAAAGGTCATTTGGCACCCAGGGCCCATAAACGTTCGGCACACCACCATGAAAAAAATAGTTTTCAGTCATAGTCATGAGATGAAATTAATAATAATAATGGCCAGAGAAGAAGCACAGACAGTGAACATTGTCTTTTTCTGAACTTTACACACACACACACACACACACACACACACACACACACACACACACACACACGTGTGTGTGTGTGTGTGTGTGTGTGTGTGTGTGTGTGTGTGTACAGTATATGTATATGTGTGTGTGTATATATATCTATAATATGTATATTTGCTTGGTAAGTTTGTGTATTTATATTTGTATATTTATATATAACTTTGTAACTTTGTATAAGGGACGTGGTGGCACTGCGGGTTAAACCGCTTCTGCTGGGCTTTCTGGTCGGAAGGTTGGGAGTTCAAGACCATGCGACGGAGTGAGCTCCCGTCGCTTGACCCAGCTCCTGCCAACCTAGCAGTTCGAAAGCACCTAAATGCAAGTAGATAAATAGGGACCACTTCAGTGGGAAGGTAATGGCGTTCTGTGCGCTACGGCATATAGTCACGCCGGCCACATGACCACGGACGCTTGTCCTTGGACAATCGCCAGCTCTTTTGGCTTAGAAATGGAGATGAGCACCACCCCCTACAGTCGGTCACGACTAGACCATGCGGTCGTGGGGAAACCTTTACCTTAACTTTGTATATATAATCGTGCCAATAAACAATTGAAAATAAGTGTAAAAGAAATGCATTTTCTTTTTGCAAAAGAAGTTTAAATATCTTGGAACAGCCTTTCAGACACCCCCCTGCAGCCGAGCACCCAGGGACAGCCCCTCCCCCAGCCACCCTCTTCATCTTCATGATTACTTTCCAATTGGAAAAGACTGGGCTGGTCCATCAATGATGTCGGGCTAGCAAGGGATATGTGCCTCTTGCCTTTGACAATCTGCCCACTAACTCTGCCTGCCTCTTTCTTTCCACATGTCCTCTTCTACCTTGTTCACCTTTTTTGAATTGGGTGCCCTGCTGGTTAAGGGGAATGGCATTTGGGAATAGCCCCCTCTCATGTTGGGAGATCTTGCACCAGGCTGGGGAAAGAGAACAGGAGAACGATCCGCAGAATGAAAGAATGTCTGCTAAGAATTATTTCCAAGAGACTGAGGGTGCAGTCCTAACCTGGAGTTAGGCCGTCACAATTAGGCCAGCAAAATTTGACCAGCACAAGGGACCCTGTAGTCAGAGAGGCCAGCACATAGACATGCGCCATCCTCCCTGACTCCAAGAGTGATCCAAATGCGCTTTGCGGTGGCCTTTGTGCCAGCCAAACTTTGCTGGCCTAACTGTGCCGGCCTCACTCCACGTTAGGATTGTGCCCTGAACGCCAGAGATGCTGACTGAAACAAAATACCAAACCGTCAAATGTAAAATAGTAGGGGGAAATAAAGAGCTGGTGCTCTTTCATCACAAGGATTAAGCAAAGGATTCCAAAGCTCTTTGGAGCTTGTTCTTTTGCTAAACATGCAATTACCACCCTCTTATTTTTGAGTCTTGCTACTTCCTCTTCTTGCTTGCAAATCTGCTCAGCACTGTTGTTCTTCCCTTTGAGCTGGGCCAGTCATCCTCATCAGTAAACACATGGTTTCTAAGTGTTCTTTTGTTGTCAGTGGGCAAAGATAGCCTGACGAAAATAAACCATGAAATGAGATCCCCCATGATAAAATCAGGGCATTTTTCTAGAACATTCAGAGCTTGAATTTCAGGACAAACAAGGTTTTGATTCGAAGGCAGTTGAGATATTATGATTCATTGACGGGCCACAGCTATGGAATGGAAGCTCTTACAGAGGCCTGTTGGAATCAGGTTCAAGAGGGCTGTTCTGCAGTGCTGAGCTCCCCTCCGGGAAATCCTTCCTAGGCTCTGGAGAATTAGGAGCCGAATGACTGAATTGCATCTGCCCTTCTTGCTTATTATTTGTTGGTTTGATTTCTACCAATGCTCTCTCCCCAAATAAAAGGGCACCCAAGGCTGCTCACAACCAGTGGCATTTCTACAGGGAGGGCAAAGCTCTAAGTGTTGCAAGAAGCCTTACCCTGTCATGTAAATCCCTCCTCTCCCTTGCTGCTGTAGCCAGTAAGCAACGCCAAGATGTTGCTTTTCCCTGTGAGGATTGGCTAAAACGGTGCAGGAGAGGTGCGATTTCTACTGCAAGGTAAGGCTTCTTGCAAAACTTAGAGCTTTGCCCTCCCTGTAGAAACGCCTCTGCTCACAACAGATCAAAAACACATATACAGCAAAATATTTAAACCATTAAAATATACAAAGCATCGTTCAAAGTCAACCAGCAGCAAAAGCAGCATTAAACTGTACATAGAACAATAATTGTAAAAACCCCAATTGAAAAATGGGGTTTATGGACAGCCTGCCCATGTAAACCGCCTTCAGTCCAGTGAAATCTGGAGAAAGGCGGTATAAAAATACATCAAATAATAAATAAATAAATAAATAAATAAATAAATAAATAAATAAATAAAT
>JAJKFI010018540.1:0-16076 GCA_029204185.1 Lerista edwardsae | reverse complement strand
TTGGACCACTCTCGGAGTCAGAGAGGCCAGCACACAGACGTGCACTAACCTCTCTGACTCCAAGAGTGGTCCAAACATGCTTTACGGTGGCCCTTGTGCTGGCCAAACTTTGCTGGCCTAACTGTGCCGGCCTAACTCCAGGTTAGGCTTGCGCTCTTAGTCCGATTCAGCAAGGTTCTTGTTCTGCTCCGATTGCACATGCGATTTGGGGCCAGGTAAAATATTGCAGAGAGGTAAAAGCAAATTATCTCCAATCCATTGCGAGGCTTAGTAATGGAATCCGAGTTTTATCTCAGGGAGGCTTGTCGTGCAAGCAGAATTCAGACCAAAGAGCCACTTTGTCCTAAATCAGCAGGTTGCCACTTTTCAGCCATCAGCACTTGAGCTCCCTGCTGGTTTCCCAAAACCGTTTACACTCGCTGGGATGTAAAGCTTTATATTCATTTTGAGAGAGAGAGAGACTTTTCAATATATGTGATCAGGCTGAAGCATCAAATATATAATTTAAGCTTTTGGTACCATCACAGCATCATCTGCCGCACTCTGCCAGCACAATATGTGGTACGTACAGGGAAAATTGTTCACTAAATGGCTCCCTGCCAAGCAGGGGTGTAGCTAAAGATGTGCAGCCAAAGATCTGCAATTGCACTGGGCCACAAACCTTAGGGGACAAGCTTTATTAGGGGACAAGCTGGGCAACAAGCTTTATTTATATAATAATAATAATAATAATAATAATAATAATAATAATAATAATAATAATAATAATAATAATAATAATAATAATAATAATAATAATAGGGGGCAACAAGCTGAGTTTGACACTAGTGGCCAGAATTGTGAATCCCAGCCCCTGCCCTGGGTCTGCCCGCTCACCCGCCAGCTCTTTGCCCCCAGGCATGTATCTGAAAGCAAATGAAAGCACCAAAATCAGTACAATTGAAGTAAAGTGATGCTTCTTCTTGTTGTTGTTCAGTCGCTAAGTCGTGTCCGACTCTTCGCGACCCCATGGACCACAGCACGCCAGGCCTCCCTGTCCTCCACTAGCTTCCTGAGCTCACCCAATTTCATGTTCATCGCTTCGGTGACACTCTCTAACCATCTCATCCTCTGCCGCCCCCTTCTCCTTTGGCCTTCCATCTTTCCCAGCATGAGGGTCTTTTCTAAAGAGTCCTCTCTTCTCAGGAGGTGGCCAAAGTACTTGCGCTTCAGCTTCAGGACTTGTCCTTCCAGGGAGCAATCAGGCTTGACTTCCTGGAGGATTGACCCATTGGACCTCCTTGCAGTCCAGGGGACTCTCAAGAGTCTTCTCCAACACCATAATTCGAAAGCATCTATTCTTCGGCGCTCTGCCTTTCTTATGGTCCAGCTCTCACAGCCATACATCACAGCCATAAAAGTGATGCTGCAGATATCCAAATCTGTGTGCCTGGCCGGCATATAAGGAGGGGGCACACAAATAACATGCTTAGCTCCTACAACCAGAGTTCCTAAATTAAAATTACCGATGTGGAGGGGGGAAAATAAAATGGTTGCAAAACTTTGCTCTGGAGCGTGGGTGGAATAGACGTCAGGAGCACCCAGCCACAAAGCAGTAAAGGTAAAGGTTTCCCCACGACCGAATGGTCTAGTCGTGACCGACTGTAGGGGGCGGTGCTCATCTCCATTTCAAAGCCTGTCGAGCCGGCGTTTTGTCCGAGGACAAGCTTCCGTGCTCATGTGGCCAGCATGACTATATGCCGTAGTGCACGGAACATCGTTCCCTTCCCACCTAACTGGTCCCTATTTATCTACTCACATTTTTAGGTGCTTTCAAACTGCTAGGTTGGAAGGAGCTGGGACAAGCGACAGGAGCTCACTCCGTTGCGCAGTCTTGAACTCCCAACCTTCCGGTCGGGAAGCCCAGCAGCAGCGGTTTAACTCGCTGCACCACCACGTCCCACCACAAAGCAGTATGGAGAAACAATCCATGTTTCCCTGCTTCAGCCTAACCTCAGCAAAATCCTGCATCCCTCTTTGCAGCATCCCTGTTGCATCCCAAGCTGGCCTAGGGCTTGGGGGAAATAGTGCTGTTGGCTGCCTCCACTCCCCTTCCAAGTGTTTGCTCTGTCTTCACTTCAGAGCTGTGAGCGAGCTTGCTGAGGCTGCACGCTTGGCTACATTCCTTTCAAGAAGGGAAGAGTGATATTGTTTCCTCACCAGGGACTTTGCCTCGGATGAGGTGTTCCAGCATAATGAGCCTGCACTTTGGCTGTCAGGCTTGTCAGGAAGATGTTTTATTTTTAAAAAGCAAAACTGGCAGGATGTGAACATTGCATAGCTGTGGGGCTTGGCTGATTTTGCCTTGGGGGTACTGGGGCGGATAACTCTGATTCTGAATGCACCATCCCAAGAGCAACAAGCAGGGGAACGCATTCAGTTTGCGGCGAAGGCCTGTGATTTGCATGCAAAAATTTAGCCCAGAGATAGCTAGGCAATGACTAAGAGCCCAATCCTATCTGGCACTGCCTGAGTGCCAAAACAGTGCCAAAACAGCCACTGCTGTAAAATAAAATAAAGCTACTGGAGGTCTCCCTGGAGTAAGGGGACTTTTGTCCCCTTGCCCCAGGGAAACTAGCAGCAGCCACTATAGGACTACTCAGTCCTGCAAGCCTAGGTAGGCCCGGCTTTAAGCCAGTGTGACCAATGTCGTCACATCGGGCCCCGCGCTTCAGTGGGCCCCGCACTAGCAGGGTGAGCACATTGCCTGTGGCTGCAGCTGGGAGCTCGATGGGCTGTAAGTCAGTGGGGCGAGCAGAGCAGCTTTGCCTTGGTCTCTCCCACCTGCCTCTGCCTCTGAACAGCCCCAAATGGGCCTCCTGGAAGCAGTTGGCGGGGATGTGATGATATCGCCACCAGCTACTTCCACATGCCATGCTCTGCACGTGGCACGAACAGCGCTCTTCTTGGGGAGTGGGGGGCCCTGCAGGGAGAGTGGGGGGCCCCGCAGGAATGCCCCACATTGGGCCTCGCTGCTGCTAGAGCCGGCCCTGGGCGTTGGCCAGAGGCGGATCTACAGGGTGGGCAAAGCTCTAAGCGTTGCTGTTCCCTGTGAGGACTGGCTAAAACAGTGCAGGAGAGGAGTGATTTCCACTGCAAGGTAAGGCTTCTTGCAAAACTTAGAGCTTTGCCATCCCTGTAGAAATGCCACTGGCTTCAGGATTTGTCCTTCCAGGGAGCAATCAGGCTTGACTTCCTGTAGGACTGACCGATTGGCTCTCCTTGGAGTCCAGAGGACTCTCAAGAGTCTTCTCCAACACCATAATTCGAAAGCATCTACTCTTCCTTCTTACCAAACCCTTATCAAACCCTTCTTACCTCACCACAATTTCCTCTTTTCTTTCTGCAGCCTACTTTGGCCCCAGTGATTGGGGAACTGGCCCCCTCCTCCTGTTTTGCTGGAGGTCATTTTTGCAACGGTGGCAAAGTTTGCCAAAGCTCACAGCAGAGGCATCTGGCCCACAGAGGGTAGTGCCAGCCATGGGCACCAATGAGGGAGCTGAGCATGCCATGAAAGCTGGACCCTGCCGCCCACCCTTGCCTCCATTACACTCCAAAATTCTGGAAGCAGGGGGTGTGGCAAGGCTGCGAAGAGGGCACAGTGACGTCTTTCATCACCACCCTGCCCCAGATGCAGAAGGGGGAAAAAATGAAAGGCAGGGTCTGCATGTGCCAATGCCAGAGGCAGATCTAAGGGAGGGCAAAGCTCTAAGTTTTGCAAGAAGCCTTACCTTGCAGTGGAAATCACTCCTCTCCTGCACCGTTTTAGCCAATCCTCACAGAGAAAAGCAACATCTTGGCGTTGCTTACTGGCTACAGCAGCAAGGGAGAGGAGGGATTTATATGACAGGGTAAGGCTCCTTGCAAAACTTAGAGCTTTGCCATCCCTGTAGAAACGCTTCTGCCTGAAGCTGAAGCTCAAATACTTTGGCCACCTCATGAGAAGAGAGGACTCTTTAGAAAAGACTCTCATGCTGGGAAAGATGGAAGGCCAAAGGAGAAGGGGGCGGCAGAGGATGAGATGGTTAGACAGTGTCACCGAAGTGATGAACATTAAATTGGGCGAACTCCAGAAACTAGTGGAGGACAGGGAGGCCTGGCGTGCTGTGGTCCAGGGGGTCGCGAAGAGTCGGACACAAACAACAAGAATGGTTTAAAAGAAACTGTTTGAAACCCTAATGAATACATTAGAAAGGAAAACACTTGAGCCGGCGCCCTGAATGCTTCTTTGTGATTAACGCGGTGACGTGGTCCTCATGAGTTAGTACAAATGTAGAAGAAGTGGCCCTCAATATGATTTCAGTCGTCCACTCCTTTACGTCCTGGAAGTGCTTTGCAAAAGTGCTCGATGAGCACCACCTATTCTTACAGTTAAGTGGTGTTCGGCAAACATTCCTGATATCAATGCTGATGTAGTGCCTTAGCTTCCAAGAACTGCAGCAGAGAACTCTCTTTGTTTCCTCCCTTAGCAGCCATTGTCATGAAAACTCTGCAAGCAGCACCTGGTGAAGCCAAGTGGTGCTGTACGGCAAGATCTCAAGCAGGCTCCCAAGCGACAACCCAGGAAACTGACAAGCCGACAGCCCTTGTCTATGTGCTGAAGAACAGGTTTCGAAGAATCATGCAGTACGACCCTACCGAGACTTTCAAATGCAAGTGAAAATTGGATGCTTGGGTACAGAGTTCTGGGTGAGCTTTCTCTCTGATGCGCCTGTTGTCAACGTACAGGGGATTATCAACCACATTATTCCTTACTTGCAATCCCAAATGCTACAATCCAGAGACAGTTTTGCCATGCTATCTGAGTACAGACATCTATGCTTGTTCAGACATTCAGCCTCAACCCGGGTAGAGGGGAAACAGAAGCGCACATCAGCTAGCCATGTGACCTTTCTCCAATGTAGCCATGCTGCATGCTGTCCCCCATGTTCAGGGTTTATCCGCAGAAGCAAATGCTGAACCTAGGGAGTTTTTCCCCATGTTGTAGAACCCTACTAGCCAGAATTCTGGACCACAAGAGAAACTAGCTCTGGGATCAGCAGCCTCTGCAGCCAAGCACAGCTCTGGGGAGAGAAGGGGGCGTGGCCAAGAATGGCATCAGTGCATGGGGCGTGGCTAGGCAATGCACCTCCATCCCCTTTCTTCCTGGGTTCAGCTGAATGCATGAAGTAGCGGATTGGCAAGTGTTGCTCACCACCTGCCTTCATTCACTCGCCTACCTCTCACCACTCCTACTCCTATTCCTCTTCTCCTCTCCTCTTACTCTCCTCTTACTTCTTGAATTTGAAAAGAAAAAAGGGGACTGGTGAGAAAGAGGAAGAGTGGAGGAGAAGAGATCAATGGGCTAGAGCAGGGCTTCTCAAAGTCCATTCCTAGGAGCCATACAGTAGTGCTCCCTGAAACACTTTCGCAAGCACACCGTAAGCAGCCACCATCCTGCCTGGTTTGCTCATTTGTCTTCCCATGTTTGTGGCTCCCGTTCCTTCCTTCTTCCCCTCCTGTTCTGGCTCTTCACTGGTATTCAACATGGGGCTTGGCATTGCACCAGTCCGCTCTTACGCCAATGCTCTGGGCCTCCCTGAGACCCTGCAACTACCTCTTTCGATCTTTGGACTCCTCAGCTGGTCTTTTGCGTTGCTGCAATATTACTCCCACAGTACGGGGAATAGGGCCAAGTGCTGGTTGGGCAGAGCCTCCATGTTCAGGGATAGTATATCTGAGGGTCCAATCCTACCCAACTTTTCTGCACCGACATAGGTATGTCAGTGGGGCATGTGCTGCATCCTGCAGTTGTGGGGCGGCCTCCTCAAAGTAAGGGAATGTGTTTTCCCTTACCTTGGAGATGCATTGCCCTTACCCCGGTGCTGGAAAATTGGATAGGATTGCGCCCTGAATGTCAATGGCTAGGAAGGACAACAGCAGGGAGGCCTCTTGTCCAGTGGTGTCATCTACTCTCTAGTAGACGGAACGCTGGGCGGGACTTACGCGTGATCGGCAGCCCGTCCACTCACTTCTGCTTTCTTCCCGCTCGCCGTGCGGCTTTCCCTGGCCTTGGAGGGGGTGCCTGCTCGCCGAGGGGGATGGGTGGGGGCGCGCTGGGTGCCTGGGCGAGCAGGCACCCCCTCCAAGGCCAGGGAAAGCCGTGCGGTGAGCGGGAAGAAAGCGGAAGTGAGTGGACGGGCTGCCAATCACGCGTAAGTCCCGCCCAGCATTCCGTCTACTAGAGAGTAGATTACCCCACTGCTCTTGTCCTTTTGTCTTGCTTGTGGGCTTCCTGGGGGCATCTGGATAACCCCCATGAAAGAGAGATCGCTGACGACGTTTGGACCAATTCAATAGTGTTCTTCTTACACTCAACTCTGATACCTTATTTTTTGCTCTGCAAAACGCAAAAAGTCATGCAAAACGTGACTTCTGCCCTTCTCTGCCTCCCAGATTGACCAATGGAGAGCTTTCCTTCAGTGCAGGGGTGTCCTGTCCCCCTCCATGAGTGACCAGTCCTGAGCTGTGCTCCACTGCGGTGGTGCCAGGTGGCGGCACTTTGGTAGATTTGCAAAATGCCAGCTGGATGGCTGCTTCGTCTTCCATTTCTCTGGTCCAGAAGGAAATGGCAAGCTGTCGACGTTCAGGAACAGAACTCTGGAAAAGGTTTGGGGTTAAATGTGGCACTTAGAAGTCTTCTTTTGCTCGGGTGTCCCTCGGAGATTCCTGGGGTGATAATTGCTCTTGGCAGCAGCTCTTTAGAGGTCACCCGGGGTGTTAGAGTGCCTCCTCAGTTAAGCAGAATTGGTATTCACAGAACATCATGTTTTTCCTGGCAGGGTAGCTGGTTAAAGCAATTAACATTCAAATATTGGCCTTTCCACTTGCCGGCGGCAACAGCTGGCGCCCAGCAGGGGATTCTAAGTAGGCTTTGCCAGGAATATTGGCCTTAAAAACATGGACCTCCTCGTTCACCTTTCTGCAGGAGCACTTTGCAGGAGCTGCTCACCTGCCTGCTTAGTCACCCCAAATCCTCTGCTACAGGAAGCAGTGGCAGTGGGGACAGCCGAGCTGGACTCAGAGATAAGCGCTCCCCAGCCTACGCTTAACAACATAAGAACATCAGAAGAGCCAAAGGCCTAAACTCCCAACAATGGCCCACCAGATGCCTCAGGGAGCACACAAGGCAACCAGAGACCTGCACCCTGTTGCCACTCCCTTGCATCTGGCGTTCTGAGGTAAATTTCTGAGGTAAAATTCTGAGGTAAATAATAACTTGCAACCCAATCTGGGCCTTAAGAACGTCAGAAGAGCCCTGCTAGTGCTCTTCTTGGTGAGTGGGGAAGTGGGGTGGGTGGGGGGCCCCACAGGAATGCCCCACATTGGGCCCCACCACTCCTAGAGCCGGCCCTGCTCATAATGAGCGACGAGCTAATATCAGACTGTACACACCCATCATGGCCTGTAGCCTGTGATGGACTTTTCCTCCATAAATCTGTCCAATCCCGTTTTAAAGGCATCTAGGCCAGGCGCCATCACCACTTTCTGCAGCAAGGAGTTCCACAGACTAATGACACGCTGAGTAAACAAATATTTCCTTTTGCCTTTCCAACTCTCCTGACACTTAATATTAGTGGGTGCTCTCTGGTGCTGGTTGTGTGAGAGGGAAAGGAGCATCCACCCATCCAGTCTATCCATCCCCTGCATAATTTTGTACACCTCACTCACGTCTCCCCTCAGGAGCCTCTTGTGTGCTAATGCAGCCTTTCTCAGACTGTGGCTCACGACCCTTCGGTGGGGTCATGGTCTGGGTTCTCCCACCCACCGTTGCATCCGAATGGCTCTAAATCAGAGCCATTCTGGATGCAGTGGGTGGCCCCTCAGGCTTTTTCCTGGCCTGCTGGACTGGCAGCCCATTCCACTGGCTTCTGCAGGCCCCAGAATGGCCCACAGAAGCAAAAAGAGCTCAGGGGTGCCCTGGAAACTTAAGTCACAATATTTGGACAGAGATACTGGGCCAAATGCCTGAGGGCACCATCCTGTGAGGGGCAGAGCTGCGACCCACCCACACGTGCTGCCCACTTTTTTCTGCCTCCCCCCCCCCCCCGATCAAAGGCCTAATGAGAGCCTCCAGAAGACCTTAAATTTTTCTTTCTGGTCTCCTTCAGAAGGCCTTAAAAAAAGTGGCTCCCAGTTTTTAGGCATTTAAATCCCGCAGAAGGACCCATCCAGCGATGGGATCTACAAATGAACAAGGGGAACGCTGGGCGGGACGTAGGCGGGACTTCCGCTTGAGTGGCAGCCCGTCCGTAGCGTTCCGTGGCTGCCCTGGCCTTGGGGGGGGGTTCCTGCTCGCCATGGGGGACAGGTGAGGGTCGCACCGGGTGCCTGGGCGAGCAGCGGGGGGCGCGCTAACCGAGGGCAGCCCCCCCCCAGGCCACGACAGCTGCAGAACGCTACGGACAGGCAGCCAATCACGCAGAAGCCCCATGTAAGTCCCGCCCAGCGTTCCCCTTGTTCATTTGTAGATCCCATCGCTGGACTCATCCAATGGGGAGGGGGCGGCATTTTGCAGATATGGTCTTGGGCAACACAGGGGCCAGGATCACAAGTGGATGGAGACACTCCCTTGGAAGAAGGAGGGAAAGGGGTGCACCTGGAAGGGCTGGGGAACAGCAGGGCACGAAGTCACAGCTGGTTATCGAATGAAACACATACTGTACCCCGGAAAGGGTATTTTTCAAAATAAAGAAGAAAACAATTGCAATCAGGCTGTGCCTCCATGCTAGGCAGTGTGTGCCCATGAAAGACAAATTACTTATGCCATCTCATACAAAAGTCTCTTATGGCTTTCGGGAACTGAATCTTCCCCCTTTCTTTGTCTGGCTAAGATCCACCTAATCGGCACCTCCAGATCGCTCTTCTTTCTCGCCGCATTCAAACCGCTCCATCAACTGTGCTACAGCAGGGCTGGTAATAGCGTGCTGTACACAAGTCAGCAATTAGGGAATGAGCTTTGTCGGTAATTGGCTTAATCAGAGGCAAAGAAAGCAGACAAGAGGCAGGGCCCTTCTGCTAGCTGCATGCATCTGCTCCAGAGGCAGATGAGGAACTAAAACCATCTTATTCTGCAGCAATTTTCAACTGATGTGTGTGCCACCAAGGGTCTGCAGGTGTGTCCTGGGAGTTTGGAGCATAGCACTGAACATGTGCTCAGTGTGCTGTGAGAGGAAAAACGTTGAAAAATCACTGCCACACTGGATGAATAGGAATCGACTGCAGGACTTCGGAACTCTTCGCAAGCAAATTGGGGCTGCCGATTTGCAATACATGCTCCAGAGGAAGTTTCCTCTCTCTGGCGTTTTAGCCCAGGGGTCCCCACACATTTCAGTACAAGGGCCACATTGTGTATTTTACCCATTTTCGCAGGCCTAAAAAAAAAAAAATCCGTTTTATAAATGAATGACTAATTTTCCTTGGATCATTTTTTGTAACCAGCATGATTCTGAACAAAAGAGGAATGTGACAATTACAAAGAAACAATTCCAGGCTTAAACTCAGAAATGATATATCATGAGTAAAAAGGTCAAACATTAGCAAATGCTCTGACAAAAAAAACCAAGCTGTTGCAGGCCAGATAAAAGCTTGTGGCGGGCAGGAGCCCTGTTCTAGCCCAACGTTCTCTTTCATACTTCCTCAGCACTCTGTTCTGTTTTTGAAACTCCAAGAAGGGGAGGTGTTGGCTGGCATGCCTCTCAGCTGACACTGGGGCAGCATTTTGTGCATGTTTTTGAGTCCTGGGAACAGGGCCGGCTGTAGCAGCGGCAGCCTCCCTCCCTCCAACCCCCCCGGCGGGGGCCCCTCACTCACCAAGAAGAGCGCTGTTCATGCCACGTGCAAAGCATGGCATGTGGAAGTAGTTGGTGGTGATATCATAACCTGATATCATAACCAGGTGGCCCATTTTGGGATGTTCAGAGGCAGGTGGGAGAGACCAAGGTAAAGCTGCTCTGCTCACCCCACTGACTTACAGCCAGTGGTGCAATTCAAAAGAATTAACAACCGGTTCTATGATGTCATAGCCGGAGGCAAAAAAAAAACCGAAGCCAGCCGAGGTAAGCGAGTGGGCGGGGCCCGGCCATTTAACAACCGGTTCTATAGAACCTGGGCGAACCCCCTGAATTTCACTACTTATCTTCAACTATTGGAATGCCCCAAAAGCAGAAGAGAGATGGCATTGGCTCGATGCAACACACTCCCTTCTGCAGTACTATGGGGCAGATTTAACGGGTTGCCTCTCAAGGATCGCCTCTGCCCCTGCCCCTTCAGAGAAGTTGAATCCTTAGAGCACTTACTTTTCCAGTGCCCTAAACATGCTGATAGTAGAATAAAATTATTAAATCCTATTATTCGTTCCCTAAGATCGATGGAGTTGCCTGAGCTTTTGAAATCCCTTTCTGAACTTAAGGATCCAGTATTAATTGCTCAATTGGCTCGGTTCTTAGCTCAGATAGTTAAAATTAACTCAATCCGTTTTGCTAAGAACGACCGCTAAGGTATACTTCTTCTGTTTTTTAGATTGTAACTAAATAATTTAGCTTTGTATCTCCTTCATTACACTTCTCATTTTACTAATTGTATTATTTTAATTATGTCCATTTACTTTCCTTTGTTGTAAATGCCAATAAAGGTTATTTGAATTTGAATTTGAATTTGACTACTGCTTACAGCCCATCGAGATCCCGGCTGCAGCCACAGGCAATATGCTCACCCTGCTAGTGCAGGGGCCCCCTGAAGCACGGGGCCCGATGTGATGACATTGGTCACATGGGCTTAAAGCCGGCCCTGCCTGGGAGATCTTGGGCCAGCCCCGGTGCTCATTTCTATCATGGGTGCTCTGAGAGGCATCCGGTCTTCCCCCACTTCTATTTTTAATTCTTTCCTCTATTGTCTCCCTTGCATCAGTGTGAGCTCCTTGGGGAAGAGACCTATTGTCTCCTGCTACTGTATTAGAGCCCTGAGCATTTTTAGAGATATTATGCTTTAGTTGCAGAAGAGACCAAAGATAAATACAGGTTGCCAAATGTATTTTTAATTGCATGAGTGAGCAGATGGGTAGGAAGTTCCCTCTATGCTTTTCTTTCTATCTCCACAAATTAAAGCTAAAGATTTTGGCCTGCTTCCAATACTCTCTTTATCCAAGTGTCCCTTGATTTTGGAGCTTCAAATTACCTGGCTTTGTTTCTAAAGTGGGACTGATGCAGAATCTTTCATTTAAAAGAATCAAAATCCTGAATTTTTTTACAAAGTCCTACACATGCACACTTTGCTTTGCTAGTTTAGGAGCATCTTTCCCCTGATCTGCAGGCACACACTGTGGAAAACATAGCAGAAAAGCAGTCTTGATGCTGAAATAGGAGGAAATCAAGCCTAGGAGGCAATTTCTCTCTGTCTCTTTAATGGTGAGACCAGACTCCCAAGATTGAGAAGTCCGTTTTTCCCAGCATGCATTCCCCGTTCCTGCTGAAGTGAAGTCCGCAAACCCTCCCGGTCCTCCGATCCACTCCACAGGACCCCTTGCTATAGCCTACCCAAAGTTTAACGTCGACGAAAAAGAATTCCAGCTGGACTTTGAAGTTGCAGAAAGAGAAATACATTTTGCTCATCAGTAAAACAGACACAAATGCAATACGTCTCCAAGGAGACCACAGAACTTGTGCAATTTGTACATTTTGGCGTGATCAGTTATACAG
Organism: Lerista edwardsae; assembly: GCA_029204185.1. Classification (NCBI taxonomy): domain Eukaryota; kingdom Metazoa; phylum Chordata; class Lepidosauria; order Squamata; family Scincidae; genus Lerista; species Lerista edwardsae. The sequence continues at coordinate 4,302 of JAJKFI010018540.1, read as the reverse complement.
TTGAATATGCAAATGTGGAAATGACAACAAATAAAAACATTGGCCAATTGCTTTTGGTAATTTTGGTTATGTGAGACATTTGATTGGTGGTCCTTTTTTGCTGCTGCTCCCCCTCCCCTCCTGTGTGACCCCAACCAAGGGTCAGGGAGGAGTGACAACGAAGCATAGTCAGATGCAAACATAGGTACATTTAGATTAAGACAAGCTTATAATAGGGTTGGCACTTTTAAACACAAAAGCAGAAAGGAGACATTTAGACTAGACAGATTTAGCCACAAGTGCTTGACACATTTGATTGCTTGATACAACAGTTATCAATGTGGTAAGTACTTACGCAGAGAGATGCAAACTTTAAGAGTCAGAATCTTTCCCTCCTCACCTTGATCCCATCACCTTGATAAAAAGCTACTCTGGAGTGGCCGGAAGGGAGTTTGCATTTGAATAGTACAGTAGTGGTGGTAAGATTTGACAATGGATAAAGGCAGGTATAGTTTTACTTTAATGCTTTAGTCTTTTCTGTTGCTGTTTTAAACTTTGGTGGGGAAACCTTTTGGCTTAGTCCAAAGAAGACTTTTCCAGGTTATTTTAGCTCCTGGGCAGATAGGCAGAAGTTTGTTTTTACTATGTTATTTTGTCAGACATCAGATTTGCATTACAAGACCCTGAGGGAGGGAGACATTTGAATGTCCCTTGGCACCAATTCTTAATGGTCTGCATTGTCTTTTGCTATCTCCCGAGGATCACCTCTTCGCAGGGTAGCAGCTTCCAGGATGAAATCCAAAATGGAGTCAAACCTGTACACATTTAAGGGAAGGAGAGGGTGTTCTCAGCACTGCCCTCCCCTCGCCCTCCCCTCGATGGGGTTCATACCTGTTCCCATCACATTCTGGTCTTACCCCTTCACCTTTACAGGTCCTGTATTATGTGCATCTGGTTAGACCTCCATCTGACCATCATGAACATAGCAATCACAAGTATTAACTATAGGCCAAAATAACCACAATGGGGTACAGAGTTAAGGAGGCTCTCAACAGTTTAACTATAGCCAAGAAATGTTTTCCCACCAAGAGTTGCAGCTGGCTGCTTTTACTGTTGCCAGAACCTCGCTTTTGCCGCAGAGTTGAACGTGATTAGTTCGGGGTGTCTTGGCTGGGCTGGGTGCTCACAGCCAGGTGAAAGGAGCTTGGTGGTTATACCAGGAGAGAAGCTTGGTGGTTTCTGAGAGATCGCCAGGGGGGGGGTCCTCCTACATCAATGTGTGATCTTTCTGAGTAGTGCTTTACTGATATGCAGAAGCACATGTGAGAAAAACAACTGTGGGAATTATACTCAGTGCTCCAACCAAACAAGCTGTTAGCGTTGATATGGCAGAGAGACAGACAGCAGGCTCAGGAGGGGGAAATCAATGCCCCACACAATTCCAACAGCTGCTGCTGTGATTGTCAGAAAAGTCAAGCCGCTTCAAGCATTCTGGTGTGGCTGTCTGTCCCCCATGATAAGAAGAGTATCGATGTGCATTGTCAGGTATTGGAAGGAAGTGTGAAAAATCCAAGAGACTGGCAGCACAACCAATCAGGGTTGCCAAGGAGTGATTTGCGTTATTGGCAATAACTGTGATGACATTTCCCACCTTCCAGTGTTTTTCGCAGATGGAGAAAAGAGTATTTCATCTCCCGGCAGATCTGCTGTCCTCATTACAATAAAGAGCTGGCAGCTTAACAGCGTTGGAAATCGGACCTGATCACCTGCTGGCCGCTTTCCAGCCCTTGTTCTGTGTTCCCTTTAAAAAAGAAAAAAAGAAAAAGGTGTTTGGATAAGCAGTATTGATTCCCTGCAAGCAAAAGGAAAATCAATCACAGAAAGAAATGTGTAGGCCACGTGTCGGTAGCAGTCTGAAGAGACTGTAAAGGCCACGTTCTGTGCTACGAAGGCACTAATGCCATAAAGACCAACTAGGGGCACAATAATAATAATAATAATAATAATAATAATAATAATAATAATAATACTTGGATTTATATACCACCTTTCTTAGGTGACCAGATTTCTCTAATGACTATAACTCAAGGCGGTTTACATGGGCAGACTTTATTCAGAAACCCGAAGGTTTTTACAATTTATACAGAAATGTTCTATCTTTCAGGAATTACACACATACAGATGGATCTTTCTGGATTTAGTCCTTCTTTCTGGCCACCCATTTGTCTTCTTGCTGGCTGATAAATGGTTTCCCTGCTTCCTCCAGAGAAGCGACTGAACTTCAGCACAACTCCCCCTCACACAAGGCAGCCGAAGCTCAGCTGTTAATCAGCCGCAATTAACGAGGTCTGCTGCTCACAGAGACTTCCGGCTGTCCCCAACTGGCGACCTTCAGATCTTCAGCTCTTATCTTCAGGCAAACGGAGGCATTAACTCTCTCGACTAAATCTTCTGCCCAATCCCGAGCACCCTTTCACATTGACACGACATTTATTGCGCCGATGTGACAGACGTTGTGCCGATATGATAGATGTTGCGCCGATGTGGGGGGTGCCAATCAGCTGGCACAGGGGTGGCTCTGGCTGGGAGGGAGGGCGGAACTCGGTGGGGGGATGGGCAGAACTGGGCAATGAGTGACAGCCCAAGGAGGGGGTGGGCTTGGGATGATCCTAGGCCTCATCCCCAGGCCCAATTCGGGCCCGATTCAGGCCATGCTGTCTCCTCAGATCTGTTCTCACAATTTCCCAGGCGCAGATCTGAGGAGCTCATTGGGGAGGCTGGCGCCAAGCTAGCCTACCAGCCTGCCTGCTCCAATGCATTTTAGGATCGGGCTGCCCTTGTCTCTACCCTCCTGGAGGTAGGAGGGCAGGAGGTGTGGACCAATGGGCAGGAGGTGAAAACTGATGGTTGAGCTGCTGTCACTGCTTGAAGCTAAGCAGGAGAATCTGCGGTTTGCTTTTGGATGGGAGACGGATGCCAGGCTGTGACAAGCTGCAGTACCTGTGGTGGCAGAACGGGGTCTCTGTGGAGCTGATTAGCTCACCGCAAGTGAGAGTTGCGGGGGACTGTGTGAGGAGGCCAGCCGGCAAAAGAACAGAATAGGACCTTGAGGACCTGTCCAGGCTTGGCTTGCAATTGCCTGCTGAGGCTTGATGGCAGCAGCCACAGGAGAGAACCACACTGCGAAGGCTACATCTGGGATCTGAGGATTTGGCGGATCACAAGAATACTGTAGATTTGTAAAAGCCCCATTGGAAAAAATGGTGGTTTAGACAAGCCTGCCCATGTAAGCCGCCTTGGGCATTTGCTGCGGCATGGGAAAGGCAGGGTATAAAGTCTTCAAAATAAATAAATAAATACCCATGGGTTGCAGAATGTTAGAAGACGAGGCAAAAAGAGCAAGCATAGGCACAATTTGTGACCCGTGTCTAGGAGCTCCCTTACCAGCCCCAGGGAGCAGCCTGCCTGGTGAACCCAGGACCAGGTACACCTCTCTCTCTCTCTCTCTCTCTCTCTCTCTCTGAGTTTGAGTTTACAGAATTTAAAACATGCCATTGGAAATGGCACTCTCAAAAGATTTCCTAATTGAATCCTAATACTTAGTGGACTAAAGGCCCCTCATTCAACTGCAGTGCTGGTTTGTGGCTAAAACCAGTGATGTCATCTGGTAATGAAGAACGGGAATGCTGGGTGGGATTTACGCGTGATTGTCAGCCCGTCCGTTCCGTTCCGCGGCTGCCCTGGCCTCAGGGGGGCTGCCTCGGTTGGCGCGCCCCACCGCTGCTCACCCAGGCACCCGGCGTGCCCCCCCCCCCCCCCCCCCCCCCCGGGGGGGGACCCCCCTGAGGCCAGGGCAGCCGCGGAACGGAACAGACGGGCAGCCAATCACGCGTAAGTCCCGCCCAGCGTTCCCGTTCTTCATTACCAGATTACATCACTGGCTAAAACCCTTCTTGGTTTGGCAACGTTTTGCTTGGCAGGTTCCAGCCCTCGGCCTCCGTTCCTTCTCTGGTCAAACGTAAAACATTTGACGAAATTTTAGCCCCTCCTCCACAATGAAAATCAAATCACATTTAATTAAGTAAATACAGTTTTCTGGTTAGTTGACCAAAACCTTTGATCGAATACAGATATTCCAACAAGGTCTGTTTCATTGCACTCTGCACTGAATTACCTTTCCATGGATATATAACATGATGGCATTATTTGTACTTAGCAAGGTTTTCAGAATTTTGACCACTGGTGTCAAGCTCAGCTTGTTGCCCAGTGCAATTGCCCCCCCCTGTATCCCCTTAATTATGCCACTGCCAGCAGGAGTCCTCT
>JAJKFI010018539.1:0-16071 GCA_029204185.1 Lerista edwardsae | reverse complement strand
TTGGACCACTCTCGGAGTCAGAGAGGCCAGCACACAGACGTGCACTAACCTCTCTGACTCCAAGAGTGGTCCAAACATGCTTTACGGTGGCCCTTGTGCTGGCCAAACTTTGCTGGCCTAACTGTGCCGGCCTAACTCCAGGTTAGGCTTGCGCTCTTAGTCCGATTCAGCAAGGTTCTTGTTCTGCTCCGATTGCACATGCGATTTGGGGCCAGGTAAAATATTGCAGAGAGGTAAAAGCAAATTATCTCCAATCCATTGCGAGGCTTAGTAATGGAATCCGAGTTTTATCTCAGGGAGGCTTGTCGTGCAAGCAGAATTCAGACCAAAGAGCCACTTTGTCCTAAATCAGCAGGTTGCCACTTTTCAGCCATCAGCACTTGAGCTCCCTGCTGGTTTCCCAAAACCGTTTACACTCGCTGGGATGTAAAGCTTTATATTCATTTTGAGAGAGAGAGAGACTTTTCAATATATGTGATCAGGCTGAAGCATCAAATATATAATTTAAGCTTTTGGTACCATCACAGCATCATCTGCCGCACTCTGCCAGCACAATATGTGGTACGTACAGGGAAAATTGTTCACTAAATGGCTCCCTGCCAAGCAGGGGTGTAGCTAAAGATGTGCAGCCAAAGATCTGCAATTGCACTGGGCCACAAACCTTAGGGGACAAGCTTTATTAGGGGACAAGCTGGGCAACAAGCTTTATTTATATAATAATAATAATAATAATAATAATAATAATAATAATAATAATAATAATAATAATAATAATAATAATAATAATAATAATAATAATAGGGGGCAACAAGCTGAGTTTGACACTAGTGGCCAGAATTGTGAATCCCAGCCCCTGCCCTGGGTCTGCCCGCTCACCCGCCAGCTCTTTGCCCCCAGGCATGTATCTGAAAGCAAATGAAAGCACCAAAATCAGTACAATTGAAGTAAAGTGATGCTTCTTCTTGTTGTTGTTCAGTCGCTAAGTCGTGTCCGACTCTTCGCGACCCCATGGACCACAGCACGCCAGGCCTCCCTGTCCTCCACTAGCTTCCTGAGCTCACCCAATTTCATGTTCATCGCTTCGGTGACACTCTCTAACCATCTCATCCTCTGCCGCCCCCTTCTCCTTTGGCCTTCCATCTTTCCCAGCATGAGGGTCTTTTCTAAAGAGTCCTCTCTTCTCAGGAGGTGGCCAAAGTACTTGCGCTTCAGCTTCAGGACTTGTCCTTCCAGGGAGCAATCAGGCTTGACTTCCTGGAGGATTGACCCATTGGACCTCCTTGCAGTCCAGGGGACTCTCAAGAGTCTTCTCCAACACCATAATTCGAAAGCATCTATTCTTCGGCGCTCTGCCTTTCTTATGGTCCAGCTCTCACAGCCATACATCACAGCCATAAAAGTGATGCTGCAGATATCCAAATCTGTGTGCCTGGCCGGCATATAAGGAGGGGGCACACAAATAACATGCTTAGCTCCTACAACCAGAGTTCCTAAATTAAAATTACCGATGTGGAGGGGGGAAAATAAAATGGTTGCAAAACTTTGCTCTGGAGCGTGGGTGGAATAGACGTCAGGAGCACCCAGCCACAAAGCAGTAAAGGTAAAGGTTTCCCCACGACCGAATGGTCTAGTCGTGACCGACTGTAGGGGGCGGTGCTCATCTCCATTTCAAAGCCTGTCGAGCCGGCGTTTTGTCCGAGGACAAGCTTCCGTGCTCATGTGGCCAGCATGACTATATGCCGTAGTGCACGGAACATCGTTCCCTTCCCACCTAACTGGTCCCTATTTATCTACTCACATTTTTAGGTGCTTTCAAACTGCTAGGTTGGAAGGAGCTGGGACAAGCGACAGGAGCTCACTCCGTTGCGCAGTCTTGAACTCCCAACCTTCCGGTCGGGAAGCCCAGCAGCAGCGGTTTAACTCGCTGCACCACCACGTCCCACCACAAAGCAGTATGGAGAAACAATCCATGTTTCCCTGCTTCAGCCTAACCTCAGCAAAATCCTGCATCCCTCTTTGCAGCATCCCTGTTGCATCCCAAGCTGGCCTAGGGCTTGGGGGAAATAGTGCTGTTGGCTGCCTCCACTCCCCTTCCAAGTGTTTGCTCTGTCTTCACTTCAGAGCTGTGAGCGAGCTTGCTGAGGCTGCACGCTTGGCTACATTCCTTTCAAGAAGGGAAGAGTGATATTGTTTCCTCACCAGGGACTTTGCCTCGGATGAGGTGTTCCAGCATAATGAGCCTGCACTTTGGCTGTCAGGCTTGTCAGGAAGATGTTTTATTTTTAAAAAGCAAAACTGGCAGGATGTGAACATTGCATAGCTGTGGGGCTTGGCTGATTTTGCCTTGGGGGTACTGGGGCGGATAACTCTGATTCTGAATGCACCATCCCAAGAGCAACAAGCAGGGGAACGCATTCAGTTTGCGGCGAAGGCCTGTGATTTGCATGCAAAAATTTAGCCCAGAGATAGCTAGGCAATGACTAAGAGCCCAATCCTATCTGGCACTGCCTGAGTGCCAAAACAGTGCCAAAACAGCCACTGCTGTAAAATAAAATAAAGCTACTGGAGGTCTCCCTGGAGTAAGGGGACTTTTGTCCCCTTGCCCCAGGGAAACTAGCAGCAGCCACTATAGGACTACTCAGTCCTGCAAGCCTAGGTAGGCCCGGCTTTAAGCCAGTGTGACCAATGTCGTCACATCGGGCCCCGCGCTTCAGTGGGCCCCGCACTAGCAGGGTGAGCACATTGCCTGTGGCTGCAGCTGGGAGCTCGATGGGCTGTAAGTCAGTGGGGCGAGCAGAGCAGCTTTGCCTTGGTCTCTCCCACCTGCCTCTGCCTCTGAACAGCCCCAAATGGGCCTCCTGGAAGCAGTTGGCGGGGATGTGATGATATCGCCACCAGCTACTTCCACATGCCATGCTCTGCACGTGGCACGAACAGCGCTCTTCTTGGGGAGTGGGGGGCCCTGCAGGGAGAGTGGGGGGCCCCGCAGGAATGCCCCACATTGGGCCTCGCTGCTGCTAGAGCCGGCCCTGGGCGTTGGCCAGAGGCGGATCTACAGGGTGGGCAAAGCTCTAAGCGTTGCTGTTCCCTGTGAGGACTGGCTAAAACAGTGCAGGAGAGGAGTGATTTCCACTGCAAGGTAAGGCTTCTTGCAAAACTTAGAGCTTTGCCATCCCTGTAGAAATGCCACTGGCTTCAGGATTTGTCCTTCCAGGGAGCAATCAGGCTTGACTTCCTGTAGGACTGACCGATTGGCTCTCCTTGGAGTCCAGAGGACTCTCAAGAGTCTTCTCCAACACCATAATTCGAAAGCATCTACTCTTCCTTCTTACCAAACCCTTATCAAACCCTTCTTACCTCACCACAATTTCCTCTTTTCTTTCTGCAGCCTACTTTGGCCCCAGTGATTGGGGAACTGGCCCCCTCCTCCTGTTTTGCTGGAGGTCATTTTTGCAACGGTGGCAAAGTTTGCCAAAGCTCACAGCAGAGGCATCTGGCCCACAGAGGGTAGTGCCAGCCATGGGCACCAATGAGGGAGCTGAGCATGCCATGAAAGCTGGACCCTGCCGCCCACCCTTGCCTCCATTACACTCCAAAATTCTGGAAGCAGGGGGTGTGGCAAGGCTGCGAAGAGGGCACAGTGACGTCTTTCATCACCACCCTGCCCCAGATGCAGAAGGGGGAAAAAATGAAAGGCAGGGTCTGCATGTGCCAATGCCAGAGGCAGATCTAAGGGAGGGCAAAGCTCTAAGTTTTGCAAGAAGCCTTACCTTGCAGTGGAAATCACTCCTCTCCTGCACCGTTTTAGCCAATCCTCACAGAGAAAAGCAACATCTTGGCGTTGCTTACTGGCTACAGCAGCAAGGGAGAGGAGGGATTTATATGACAGGGTAAGGCTCCTTGCAAAACTTAGAGCTTTGCCATCCCTGTAGAAACGCTTCTGCCTGAAGCTGAAGCTCAAATACTTTGGCCACCTCATGAGAAGAGAGGACTCTTTAGAAAAGACTCTCATGCTGGGAAAGATGGAAGGCCAAAGGAGAAGGGGGCGGCAGAGGATGAGATGGTTAGACAGTGTCACCGAAGTGATGAACATTAAATTGGGCGAACTCCAGAAACTAGTGGAGGACAGGGAGGCCTGGCGTGCTGTGGTCCAGGGGGTCGCGAAGAGTCGGACACAAACAACAAGAATGGTTTAAAAGAAACTGTTTGAAACCCTAATGAATACATTAGAAAGGAAAACACTTGAGCCGGCGCCCTGAATGCTTCTTTGTGATTAACGCGGTGACGTGGTCCTCATGAGTTAGTACAAATGTAGAAGAAGTGGCCCTCAATATGATTTCAGTCGTCCACTCCTTTACGTCCTGGAAGTGCTTTGCAAAAGTGCTCGATGAGCACCACCTATTCTTACAGTTAAGTGGTGTTCGGCAAACATTCCTGATATCAATGCTGATGTAGTGCCTTAGCTTCCAAGAACTGCAGCAGAGAACTCTCTTTGTTTCCTCCCTTAGCAGCCATTGTCATGAAAACTCTGCAAGCAGCACCTGGTGAAGCCAAGTGGTGCTGTACGGCAAGATCTCAAGCAGGCTCCCAAGCGACAACCCAGGAAACTGACAAGCCGACAGCCCTTGTCTATGTGCTGAAGAACAGGTTTCGAAGAATCATGCAGTACGACCCTACCGAGACTTTCAAATGCAAGTGAAAATTGGATGCTTGGGTACAGAGTTCTGGGTGAGCTTTCTCTCTGATGCGCCTGTTGTCAACGTACAGGGGATTATCAACCACATTATTCCTTACTTGCAATCCCAAATGCTACAATCCAGAGACAGTTTTGCCATGCTATCTGAGTACAGACATCTATGCTTGTTCAGACATTCAGCCTCAACCCGGGTAGAGGGGAAACAGAAGCGCACATCAGCTAGCCATGTGACCTTTCTCCAATGTAGCCATGCTGCATGCTGTCCCCCATGTTCAGGGTTTATCCGCAGAAGCAAATGCTGAACCTAGGGAGTTTTTCCCCATGTTGTAGAACCCTACTAGCCAGAATTCTGGACCACAAGAGAAACTAGCTCTGGGATCAGCAGCCTCTGCAGCCAAGCACAGCTCTGGGGAGAGAAGGGGGCGTGGCCAAGAATGGCATCAGTGCATGGGGCGTGGCTAGGCAATGCACCTCCATCCCCTTTCTTCCTGGGTTCAGCTGAATGCATGAAGTAGCGGATTGGCAAGTGTTGCTCACCACCTGCCTTCATTCACTCGCCTACCTCTCACCACTCCTACTCCTATTCCTCTTCTCCTCTCCTCTTACTCTCCTCTTACTTCTTGAATTTGAAAAGAAAAAAGGGGACTGGTGAGAAAGAGGAAGAGTGGAGGAGAAGAGATCAATGGGCTAGAGCAGGGCTTCTCAAAGTCCATTCCTAGGAGCCATACAGTAGTGCTCCCTGAAACACTTTCGCAAGCACACCGTAAGCAGCCACCATCCTGCCTGGTTTGCTCATTTGTCTTCCCATGTTTGTGGCTCCCGTTCCTTCCTTCTTCCCCTCCTGTTCTGGCTCTTCACTGGTATTCAACATGGGGCTTGGCATTGCACCAGTCCGCTCTTACGCCAATGCTCTGGGCCTCCCTGAGACCCTGCAACTACCTCTTTCGATCTTTGGACTCCTCAGCTGGTCTTTTGCGTTGCTGCAATATTACTCCCACAGTACGGGGAATAGGGCCAAGTGCTGGTTGGGCAGAGCCTCCATGTTCAGGGATAGTATATCTGAGGGTCCAATCCTACCCAACTTTTCTGCACCGACATAGGTATGTCAGTGGGGCATGTGCTGCATCCTGCAGTTGTGGGGCGGCCTCCTCAAAGTAAGGGAATGTGTTTTCCCTTACCTTGGAGATGCATTGCCCTTACCCCGGTGCTGGAAAATTGGATAGGATTGCGCCCTGAATGTCAATGGCTAGGAAGGACAACAGCAGGGAGGCCTCTTGTCCAGTGGTGTCATCTACTCTCTAGTAGACGGAACGCTGGGCGGGACTTACGCGTGATCGGCAGCCCGTCCACTCACTTCTGCTTTCTTCCCGCTCGCCGTGCGGCTTTCCCTGGCCTTGGAGGGGGTGCCTGCTCGCCGAGGGGGATGGGTGGGGGCGCGCTGGGTGCCTGGGCGAGCAGGCACCCCCTCCAAGGCCAGGGAAAGCCGTGCGGTGAGCGGGAAGAAAGCGGAAGTGAGTGGACGGGCTGCCAATCACGCGTAAGTCCCGCCCAGCATTCCGTCTACTAGAGAGTAGATTACCCCACTGCTCTTGTCCTTTTGTCTTGCTTGTGGGCTTCCTGGGGGCATCTGGATAACCCCCATGAAAGAGAGATCGCTGACGACGTTTGGACCAATTCAATAGTGTTCTTCTTACACTCAACTCTGATACCTTATTTTTTGCTCTGCAAAACGCAAAAAGTCATGCAAAACGTGACTTCTGCCCTTCTCTGCCTCCCAGATTGACCAATGGAGAGCTTTCCTTCAGTGCAGGGGTGTCCTGTCCCCCTCCATGAGTGACCAGTCCTGAGCTGTGCTCCACTGCGGTGGTGCCAGGTGGCGGCACTTTGGTAGATTTGCAAAATGCCAGCTGGATGGCTGCTTCGTCTTCCATTTCTCTGGTCCAGAAGGAAATGGCAAGCTGTCGACGTTCAGGAACAGAACTCTGGAAAAGGTTTGGGGTTAAATGTGGCACTTAGAAGTCTTCTTTTGCTCGGGTGTCCCTCGGAGATTCCTGGGGTGATAATTGCTCTTGGCAGCAGCTCTTTAGAGGTCACCCGGGGTGTTAGAGTGCCTCCTCAGTTAAGCAGAATTGGTATTCACAGAACATCATGTTTTTCCTGGCAGGGTAGCTGGTTAAAGCAATTAACATTCAAATATTGGCCTTTCCACTTGCCGGCGGCAACAGCTGGCGCCCAGCAGGGGATTCTAAGTAGGCTTTGCCAGGAATATTGGCCTTAAAAACATGGACCTCCTCGTTCACCTTTCTGCAGGAGCACTTTGCAGGAGCTGCTCACCTGCCTGCTTAGTCACCCCAAATCCTCTGCTACAGGAAGCAGTGGCAGTGGGGACAGCCGAGCTGGACTCAGAGATAAGCGCTCCCCAGCCTACGCTTAACAACATAAGAACATCAGAAGAGCCAAAGGCCTAAACTCCCAACAATGGCCCACCAGATGCCTCAGGGAGCACACAAGGCAACCAGAGACCTGCACCCTGTTGCCACTCCCTTGCATCTGGCGTTCTGAGGTAAATTTCTGAGGTAAAATTCTGAGGTAAATAATAACTTGCAACCCAATCTGGGCCTTAAGAACGTCAGAAGAGCCCTGCTAGTGCTCTTCTTGGTGAGTGGGGAAGTGGGGAGGGTGGGGGGCCCCACAGGAATGCCCCACATTGGGCCCCACCACTCCTAGAGCCGGCCCTGCTCATAATGAGCGACGAGCTAATATCAGACTGTACACACCCATCATGGCCTGTAGCCTGTGATGGACTTTTCCTCCATAAATCTGTCCAATCCCGTTTTAAAGGCATCTAGGCCAGGCGCCATCACCACTTTCTGCAGCAAGGAGTTCCACAGACTAATGACACGCTGAGTAAACAAATATTTCCTTTTGCCTTTCCAACTCTCCTGACACTTAATATTAGTGGGTGCTCTCTGGTGCTGGTTGTGTGAGAGGGAAAGGAGCATCCACCCATCCAGTCTATCCATCCCCTGCATAATTTTGTACACCTCACTCACGTCTCCCCTCAGGAGCCTCTTGTGTGCTAATGCAGCCTTTCTCAGACTGTGGCTCACGACCCTTCGGTGGGGTCATGGTCTGGGTTCTCCCACCCACCGTTGCATCCGAATGGCTCTAAATCAGAGCCATTCTGGATGCAGTGGGTGGCCCCTCAGGCTTTTTCCTGGCCTGCTGGACTGGCAGCCCATTCCACTGGCTTCTGCAGGCCCCAGAATGGCCCACAGAAGCAAAAAGAGCTCAGGGGTGCCCTGGAAACTTAAGTCACAATATTTGGACAGAGATACTGGGCCAAATGCCTGAGGGCACCATCCTGTGAGGGGCAGAGCTGCGACCCACCCACACGTGCTGCCCACTTTTTTCTGCCTCCCCCCCCCCCCGATCAAAGGCCTAATGAGAGCCTCCAGAAGACCTTAAATTTTTCTTTCTGGTCTCCTTCAGAAGGCCTTAAAAAAAGTGGCTCCCAGTTTTTAGGCATTTAAATCCCGCAGAAGGACCCATCCAGCGATGGGATCTACAAATGAACAAGGGGAACGCTGGGCGGGACGTAGGCGGGACTTCCGCTTGAGTGGCAGCCCGTCCGTAGCGTTCCGTGGCTGCCCTGGCCTTGGGGGGGGGTTCCTGCTCGCCATGGGGGACAGGTGAGGGTCGCACCGGGTGCCTGGGCGAGCAGCGGGGGGCGCGCTAACCGAGGGCAGCCCCCCCCAGGCCACGACAGCTGCAGAACGCTACGGACAGGCAGCCAATCACGCAGAAGCCCCATGTAAGTCCCGCCCAGCGTTCCCCTTGTTCATTTGTAGATCCCATCGCTGGACTCATCCAATGGGGAGGGGGCGGCATTTTGCAGATATGGTCTTGGGCAACACAGGGGCCAGGATCACAAGTGGATGGAGACACTCCCTTGGAAGAAGGAGGGAAAGGGGTGCACCTGGAAGGGCTGGGGAACAGCAGGGCACGAAGTCACAGCTGGTTATCGAATGAAACACATACTGTACCCCGGAAAGGGTATTTTTCAAAATAAAGAAGAAAACAATTGCAATCAGGCTGTGCCTCCATGCTAGGCAGTGTGTGCCCATGAAAGACAAATTACTTATGCCATCTCATACAAAAGTCTCTTATGGCTTTCGGGAACTGAATCTTCCCCCTTTCTTTGTCTGGCTAAGATCCACCTAATCGGCACCTCCAGATCGCTCTTCTTTCTCGCCGCATTCAAACCGCTCCATCAACTGTGCTACAGCAGGGCTGGTAATAGCGTGCTGTACACAAGTCAGCAATTAGGGAATGAGCTTTGTCGGTAATTGGCTTAATCAGAGGCAAAGAAAGCAGACAAGAGGCAGGGCCCTTCTGCTAGCTGCATGCATCTGCTCCAGAGGCAGATGAGGAACTAAAACCATCTTATTCTGCAGCAATTTTCAACTGATGTGTGTGCCACCAAGGGTCTGCAGGTGTGTCCTGGGAGTTTGGAGCATAGCACTGAACATGTGCTCAGTGTGCTGTGAGAGGAAAAACGTTGAAAAATCACTGCCACACTGGATGAATAGGAATCGACTGCAGGACTTCGGAACTCTTCGCAAGCAAATTGGGGCTGCCGATTTGCAATACATGCTCCAGAGGAAGTTTCCTCTCTCTGGCGTTTTAGCCCAGGGGTCCCCACACATTTCAGTACAAGGGCCACATTGTGTATTTTACCCATTTTCGCAGGCCTAAAAAAAAAAAAATCCGTTTTATAAATGAATGACTAATTTTCCTTGGATCATTTTTTGTAACCAGCATGATTCTGAACAAAAGAGGAATGTGACAATTACAAAGAAACAATTCCAGGCTTAAACTCAGAAATGATATATCATGAGTAAAAAGGTCAAACATTAGCAAATGCTCTGACAAAAAAAACCAAGCTGTTGCAGGCCAGATAAAAGCTTGTGGCGGGCAGGAGCCCTGTTCTAGCCCAACGTTCTCTTTCATACTTCCTCAGCACTCTGTTCTGTTTTTGAAACTCCAAGAAGGGGAGGTGTTGGCTGGCATGCCTCTCAGCTGACACTGGGGCAGCATTTTGTGCATGTTTTTGAGTCCTGGGAACAGGGCCGGCTGTAGCAGCGGCAGCCTCCCTCCCTCCAACCCCCCCGGCGGGGGCCCCTCACTCACCAAGAAGAGCGCTGTTCATGCCACGTGCAAAGCATGGCATGTGGAAGTAGTTGGTGGTGATATCATAACCTGATATCATAACCAGGTGGCCCATTTTGGGATGTTCAGAGGCAGGTGGGAGAGACCAAGGTAAAGCTGCTCTGCTCACCCCACTGACTTACAGCCAGTGGTGCAATTCAAAAGAATTAACAACCGGTTCTATGATGTCATAGCCGGAGGCAAAAAAAAACCGAAGCCAGCCGAGGTAAGCGAGTGGGCGGGGCCCGGCCATTTAACAACCGGTTCTATAGAACCTGGGCGAACCCCCTGAATTTCACTACTTATCTTCAACTATTGGAATGCCCCAAAAGCAGAAGAGAGATGGCATTGGCTCGATGCAACACACTCCCTTCTGCAGTACTATGGGGCAGATTTAACGGGTTGCCTCTCAAGGATCGCCTCTGCCCCTGCCCCTTCAGAGAAGTTGAATCCTTAGAGCACTTACTTTTCCAGTGCCCTAAACATGCTGATAGTAGAATAAAATTATTAAATCCTATTATTCGTTCCCTAAGATCGATGGAGTTGCCTGAGCTTTTGAAATCCCTTTCTGAACTTAAGGATCCAGTATTAATTGCTCAATTGGCTCGGTTCTTAGCTCAGATAGTTAAAATTAACTCAATCCGTTTTGCTAAGAACGACCGCTAAGGTATACTTCTTCTGTTTTTTAGATTGTAACTAAATAATTTAGCTTTGTATCTCCTTCATTACACTTCTCATTTTACTAATTGTATTATTTTAATTATGTCCATTTACTTTCCTTTGTTGTAAATGCCAATAAAGGTTATTTGAATTTGAATTTGAATTTGACTACTGCTTACAGCCCATCGAGATCCCGGCTGCAGCCACAGGCAATATGCTCACCCTGCTAGTGCAGGGGCCCCCTGAAGCACGGGGCCCGATGTGATGACATTGGTCACATGGGCTTAAAGCCGGCCCTGCCTGGGAGATCTTGGGCCAGCCCCGGTGCTCATTTCTATCATGGGTGCTCTGAGAGGCATCCGGTCTTCCCCCACTTCTATTTTTAATTCTTTCCTCTATTGTCTCCCTTGCATCAGTGTGAGCTCCTTGGGGAAGAGACCTATTGTCTCCTGCTACTGTATTAGAGCCCTGAGCATTTTTAGAGATATTATGCTTTAGTTGCAGAAGAGACCAAAGATAAATACAGGTTGCCAAATGTATTTTTAATTGCATGAGTGAGCAGATGGGTAGGAAGTTCCCTCTATGCTTTTCTTTCTATCTCCACAAATTAAAGCTAAAGATTTTGGCCTGCTTCCAATACTCTCTTTATCCAAGTGTCCCTTGATTTTGGAGCTTCAAATTACCTGGCTTTGTTTCTAAAGTGGGACTGATGCAGAATCTTTCATTTAAAAGAATCAAAATCCTGAATTTTTTTACAAAGTCCTACACATGCACACTTTGCTTTGCTAGTTTAGGAGCATCTTTCCCCTGATCTGCAGGCACACACTGTGGAAAACATAGCAGAAAAGCAGTCTTGATGCTGAAATAGGAGGAAATCAAGCCTAGGAGGCAATTTCTCTCTGTCTCTTTAATGGTGAGACCAGACTCCCAAGATTGAGAAGTCCGTTTTTCCCAGCATGCATTCCCCGTTCCTGCTGAAGTGAAGTCCGCAAACCCTCCCGGTCCTCCGATCCACTCCACAGGACCCCTTGCTATAGCCTACCCAAAGTTTAACGTCGACGAAAAAGAATTCCAGCTGGACTTTGAAGTTGCAGAAAGAGAAATACATTTTGCTCATCAGTAAAACAGACACAAATGCAATACGTCTCCAAGGAGACCACAGAACTTGTGCAATTTGTACATTTTGGCGTGATCAGTTATACAGTTGAATATGCAAATGTGGAAATGACAACAAATAAAAACATTGGCCAATTGCTTTTGGTAATTTTGGTTATGTGAGACATTTGATTGGTGGTCCTTTTTTGCTGCTGCTCCCCCTCCCCTCCTGTGTGACCCCAACCAAGGGTCAGGGAGGAGTGACAACGAAGCATAGTCAGATGCAAACATAGGTACATTTAGATTAAGACAAGCTTATAATAGGGTTGGCACTTTTAAACACAAAAGCAGAAAGGAGACATTTAGACTAGACAGATTTAGCCACAAGTGCTTGACACATTTGATTGCTTGATACAACAGTTATCAATGTGGTAAGTACTTACGCAGAGAGATGCAAACTTTAAGAGTCAGAATCTTTCCCTCCTCACCTTGATCCCATCACCTTGATAAAAAGCTACTCTGGAGTGGCCGGAAGGGAGTTTGCATTTGAATAGTACAGTAGTGGTGGTAAGATTTGACAATGGATAAAGGCAGGTATAGTTTTACTTTAATGCTTTAGTCTTTTCTGTTGCTGTTTTAAACTTTGGTGGGGAAACCTTTTGGCTTAGTCCAAAGAAGACTTTTCCAGGTTATTTTAGCTCCTGGGCAGATAGGCAGAAGTTTGTTTTTACTATGTTATTTTGTCAGACATCAGATTTGCATTACAAGACCCTGAGGGAGGGAGACATTTGAATGTCCCTTGGCACCAATTCTTAATGGTCTGCATTGTCTTTTGCTATCTCCCGAGGATCACCTCTTCGCAGGGTAGCAGCTTCCAGGATGAAATCCAAAATGGAGTCAAACCTGTACACATTTAAGGGAAGGAGAGGGTGTTCTCAGCACTGCCCTCCCCTCGCCCTCCCCTCGATGGGGTTCATACCTGTTCCCATCACATTCTGGTCTTACCCCTTCACCTTTACAGGTCCTGTATTATGTGCATCTGGTTAGACCTCCATCTGACCATCATGAACATAGCAATCACAAGTATTAACTATAGGCCAAAATAACCACAATGGGGTACAGAGTTAAGGAGGCTCTCAACAGTTTAACTATAGCCAAGAAATGTTTTCCCACCAAGAGTTGCAGCTGGCTGCTTTTACTGTTGCCAGAACCTCGCTTTTGCCGCAGAGTTGAACGTGATTAGTTCGGGGTGTCTTGGCTGGGCTGGGTGCTCACAGCCAGGTGAAAGGAGCTTGGTGGTTATACCAGGAGAGAAGCTTGGTGGTTTCTGAGAGATCGCCAGGGGGGGGTCCTCCTACATCAATGTGTGATCTTTCTGAGTAGTGCTTTACTGATATGCAGAAGCACATGTGAGAAAAACAACTGTGGGAATTATACTCAGTGCTCCAACCAAACAAGCTGTTAGCGTTGATATGGCAGAGAGACAGACAGCAGGCTCAGGAGGGGGAAATCAATGCCCCACACAATTCCAACAGCTGCTGCTGTGATTGTCAGAAAAGTCAAGCCGCTTCAAGCATTCTGGTGTGGCTGTCTGTCCCCCATGATAAGAAGAGTATCGATGTGCATTGTCAGGTATTGGAAGGAAGTGTGAAAAATCCAAGAGACTGGCAGCACAACCAATCAGGGTTGCCAAGGAGTGATTTGCGTTATTGGCAATAACTGTGATGACATTTCCCACCTTCCAGTGTTTTTCGCAGATGGAGAAAAGAGTATTTCATCTCCCGGCAGATCTGCTGTCCTCATTACAATAAAGAGCTGGCAGCTTAACAGCGTTGGAAATCGGACCTGATCACCTGCTGGCCGCTTTCCAGCCCTTGTTCTGTGTTCCCTTTAAAAAAGAAAAAAAGAAAAAGGTGTTTGGATAAGCAGTATTGATTCCCTGCAAGCAAAAGGAAAATCAATCACAGAAAGAAATGTGTAGGCCACGTGTCGGTAGCAGTCTGAAGAGACTGTAAAGGCCACGTTCTGTGCTACGAAGGCACTAATGCCATAAAGACCAACTAGGGGCACAATAATAATAATAATAATAATAATAATAATAATAATAATAATAATACTTGGATTTATATACCACCTTTCTTAGGTGACCAGATTTCTCTAATGACTATAACTCAAGGCGGTTTACATGGGCAGACTTTATTCAGAAACCCGAAGGTTTTTACAATTTATACAGAAATGTTCTATCTTTCAGGAATTACACACATACAGATGGATCTTTCTGGATTTAGTCCTTCTTTCTGGCCACCCATTTGTCTTCTTGCTGGCTGATAAATGGTTTCCCTGCTTCCTCCAGAGAAGCGACTGAACTTCAGCACAACTCCCCCTCACACAAGGCAGCCGAAGCTCAGCTGTTAATCAGCCGCAATTAACGAGGTCTGCTGCTCACAGAGACTTCCGGCTGTCCCCAACTGGCGACCTTCAGATCTTCAGCTCTTATCTTCAGGCAAACGGAGGCATTAACTCTCTCGACTAAATCTTCTGCCCAATCCCGAGCACCCTTTCACATTGACACGACATTTATTGCGCCGATGTGACAGACGTTGTGCCGATATGATAGATGTTGCGCCGATGTGGGGGGTGCCAATCAGCTGGCACAGGGGTGGCTCTGGCTGGGAGGGAGGGCGGAACTCGGTGGGGGGATGGGCAGAACTGGGCAATGAGTGACAGCCCAAGGAGGGGGTGGGCTTGGGATGATCCTAGGCCTCATCCCCAGGCCCAATTCGGGCCCGATTCAGGCCATGCTGTCTCCTCAGATCTGTTCTCACAATTTCCCAGGCGCAGATCTGAGGAGCTCATTGGGGAGGCTGGCGCCAAGCTAGCCTACCAGCCTGCCTGCTCCAATGCATTTTAGGATCGGGCTGCCCTTGTCTCTACCCTCCTGGAGGTAGGAGGGCAGGAGGTGTGGACCAATGGGCAGGAGGTGAAAACTGATGGTTGAGCTGCTGTCACTGCTTGAAGCTAAGCAGGAGAATCTGCGGTTTGCTTTTGGATGGGAGACGGATGCCAGGCTGTGACAAGCTGCAGTACCTGTGGTGGCAGAACGGGGTCTCTGTGGAGCTGATTAGCTCACCGCAAGTGAGAGTTGCGGGGGACTGTGTGAGGAGGCCAGCCGGCAAAAGAACAGAATAGGACCTTGAGGACCTGTCCAGGCTTGGCTTGCAATTGCCTGCTGAGGCTTGATGGCAGCAGCCACAGGAGAGAACCACACTGCGAAGGCTACATCTGGGATCTGAGGATTTGGCGGATCACAAGAATACTGTAGATTTGTAAAAGCCCCATTGGAAAAAATGGTGGTTTAGACAAGCCTGCCCATGTAAGCCGCCTTGGGCATTTGCTGCGGCATGGGAAAGGCAGGGTATAAAGTCTTCAAAATAAATAAATAAATACCCATGGGTTGCAGAATGTTAGAAGACGAGGCAAAAAGAGCAAGCATAGGCACAATTTGTGACCCGTGTCTAGGAGCTCCCTTACCAGCCCCAGGGAGCAGCCTGCCTGGTGAACCCAGGACCAGGTACACCTCTCTCTCTCTCTCTCTCTCTCTCTCTCTCTGAGTTTGAGTTTACAGAATTTAAAACATGCCATTGGAAATGGCACTCTCAAAAGATTTCCTAATTGAATCCTAATACTTAGTGGACTAAAGGCCCCTCATTCAACTGCAGTGCTGGTTTGTGGCTAAAACCAGTGATGTCATCTGGTAATGAAGAACGGGAATGCTGGGTGGGATTTACGCGTGATTGTCAGCCCGTCCGTTCCGTTCCGCGGCTGCCCTGGCCTCAGGGGGGCTGCCTCGGTTGGCGCGCCCCACCGCTGCTCACCCAGGCACCCGGCGTGCCCCCCCCCCCCCCCCCCCCCCCCGGGGGGGGACCCCCCTGAGGCCAGGGCAGCCGCGGAACGGAACAGACGGGCAGCCAATCACGCGTAAGTCCCGCCCAGCGTTCCCGTTCTTCATTACCAGATTACATCACTGGCTAAAACCCTTCTTGGTTTGGCAACGTTTTGCTTGGCAGGTTCCAGCCCTCGGCCTCCGTTCCTTCTCTGGTCAAACGTAAAACATTTGACGAAATTTTAGCCCCTCCTCCACAATGAAAATCAAATCACATTTAATTAAGTAAATACAGTTTTCTGGTTAGTTGACCAAAACCTTTGATCGAATACAGATATTCCAACAAGGTCTGTTTCATTGCACTCTGCACTGAATTACCTTTCCATGGATATATAACATGATGGCATTATTTGTACTTAGCAAGGTTTTCAGAATTTTGACCACTGGTGTCAAGCTCAGCTTGTTGCCCAGTGCAATTGCCCCCCCTGTATCCCCTTAATTATGCCACTGCCAGCAGGAGTCCTCT
>JAJKFI010018534.1:0-16701 GCA_029204185.1 Lerista edwardsae | reverse complement strand
AGAGAGAGAGAGAGAGAGAGAGAGAGAGAGAGAGAGAGAGTTTGCCATGAGCTTGGGGGATGGGGAGAACATAAAGGTGGGAGACACGGAAACAGTTTAGCTAGTAGGAGGCCTGGGAATTGGCTACTAGTTATCATGGCGCCAAATTGTACTTTTGCACAGTTACTTCTTGTGTCTCCATCTAAGAGGGCCTTGTCTTCGAGCAGAGTTTCATGCCTGTCATTTCAATATCCCCCTGGACAGAAAATCAACTCACAGTGTGCTAACAGGGCTATGGTTTTATTTTTAATAACGGCATTTTAAATGGCCTCAACTTTATTGTGTCGTAAACTCAGCCTGTTAGGGGAAGAAAAAAAAAAACTCCCCCCAAAACCTGTCACTCCATAGAATGAGCACAGTTTCAGGGAAGAGTTGTTTCTGGTACTTTTGTGATTGTTATAAAACAGGATTGTCTCCATTAAGCATTCTTAAGTATATTACTCAGTATATGCCGGCATCTTGTTGTCTTGTGTGCTCCCTAAGGCATCTGGTGAGCAATTGTGAGATACAGAAAGCTGGACTAGAATTCAGTGGTGGTGAACCTATGACACGGGTGTCAAAGGTGACACAACGCAACGTTTGGGGTGACACACCAGTGGTCACCAACACCTAACAAAAATTGAGTTTATTTTACTCATTTTTCATGTTTTGCAATTATTTGATGTTTCTTTATAGAATACATAGCACCACACATGATTGGGCTGTATTTTTTGTTTAAATAAATGCATATAAAGAACTGTTTCTCTTTTGTTTGGGGGGGAGGATTGACACGCCAGCAGAGTCAAGTTAAGCATTTTCCAAAATGTTGACACACAGAGCCCGAAAGGTTTGCTATCACTGGACTAGATGGACCTTTGGCCTGATCCAGTGGGACTCTTCTTATGTCCTTAAGGCTCAGTTTGGGTTGCAAGTTGTTATAACTCCCTCCCCGCAGACAGGATAGCAAGTTCTGTTTAATTTACCTCAGAATTTCACCTCATAAATTTACCTCAAAGTGCCAGATACTAGGGAGTGGCAACAGAATGCAGGTATCTTGTTGTCTCGGGTGTTCCCTGAGGCATCTGGTGGGCCACTGTGAGATACAGGAAACTGGACTACATGGGCCTTTGGCCTGATCCAGCCTGATCTCTTCTTATGTTCTAATACTTTGCAGTTGGCTATCTTGGAATATTTTCTGCCTCTAATTTCTGGAAAGAGAAATGTCCAGACTTCACCCTGTCTGAGGCTGTGTTCCTATTTTTCCTCCTTCTGATGGGCTTAGTTTTGCTTTGCTTAATAGCAGTTCCAGGAATTACTGGACAAGCACAATCTGTGCCTACTCACATGGAATTTTACATGCATATGATGTGTTCGAAAGTTACACCCGTTTGTGGACATCTGGTGGCATCTGAGGCAGGACAAGTGGGTATGGAAGGAAAGTGTCTCTTCCTCTCCACCACACACCAGCGTACATATGGTCTGATCCAGCCCAGAATGTAAAGAGTCGGGAGGCTGCAGAACAGTTGAGCATATTTCAAGCTGAGTTAGGAAATTATGCAGGAGGGATGTCAGGGGAGGCAACAGGATGAGAAAACAAGGTGACGAGATCTGTTACAGCATGGCACACACTCCCAAGAGGATGGGTGGAAGCTTCATTGCTTGAGGCCTCTGAATCTGTAAAAACAGCCGTGCCCTGGCAGCGACAGATGGGCTGGCTCATTCAATATTCCATTGCCACCATTTTCTGGCGGGCTGCTTTAGGCTGTCGATTGATCAGAATGGAAAGGACGTCGGTGCCAGAGTTGAGGAATGGAAGGAAATCTTTTGGAGAAACAAGGATGAAGAAGAGGCTGAAGCTGGTGGCACTGACAATAACAGTATGAATACCAGGACCTTTCTGAGACATAAGAAGAGCCCTGCTGGATCAGGCCAAAGCTTCCAGTATTTCACAGTGGCCCACGAGATGCCTCAGGGAGCACATGAGGCAACAAGATGCCTGCATCCTGTTGCCACTCCCTTGAATCTGGCATTCTGAGGTAAATATGAGGTAAATAAAACAGAATTTGCTATCCTAAGAACATAAGAATATAAGAAAATCCTTGCTGGATCAGGCCAAGGACCCATCTAGTCCAGCTTCCTGTATCTCACAGTGGCCACCAGATGCCTCAGGGAGCACACAAGACAACAAGATGCCTGCATCCTGTTGCCACTCCCCTGCATCTAGCAGATGCCAGATGATGCTCCTCAATCTCTGTAAACGTTCCTGTTGTTTGTTTGGGTTGCTCACTGCTCTGACCAAGAGATGACTCTTGGTTCTCATAGATTCTCCTTCAGTTGAACAGGAGCCGGTTCTAACACGAGGGATGGGGCCATATACGTCAGTGATGGAGCGCATACTGGACCTGACGTGCTGATATATCTACGTGGGTCTGGAAAAGGACCATGTCTGAATCTTCAGGGACCATCCTGGGCTGTATGGACTAATCCAGTAGATGTCAGCTTTATATGACATGTGCCAGTGCTGCTTCTGGCCAATGCAAAGCTGTGCCAGTGGTAGTTCAAGCCAACATACCCTCTGGATGTGGTACAAGGGGCTGATTGTGGCCCAACCATCTTCTGTCCTTTTTCCATCCAAAAAAGCCTATAGTGTGGTGTTCCTGTGACAGTCAAGTTCTTTCCTCCAGTATAAAGATAATCATTGCAGCAGTAGCTGTAGTTGCACCAGGGTAGTTTCAGGCAAGGTCTGCTTATTTATCTGACTGTTCCTCATATGGAACAACAGTGAATTGGCTGCATTATGTTAACTGTAAGGGGAGCATATTGTATGTACAAATCATGTCATTATAAGACTAGTTTCTGCTCTGAATGCAATTAACTTGCAGATGGGAAGTTTGGATAAAGCAATTGCACTTTTTATTATGGATTTTATACTGTGCCCTATTTATGGACTTACAGTTGAGTGCCTTTTACAGTTTAATTGTTTATCAATCAGAATGTTATGAAAAACCAACACTATTTTTTTTCTGAGTAGCCATATTCATCAGTTGTAGCAAAACTGCCAAAGAACCCTATGATCCAAGACTAACAGCCAACTTTATTGGGCCCTGAGAACCCTCCTAGTGGGTAATTCTAACCTGGAGTTAGGCCAGCACAGTTTGGCTGGCACAAGGGCCACCATAAAGCATGTTTGGACCACTCTCGGAGTCAGAGAGGATAGCGCGCATCTGTGTGCTGCCCTCTCTGACTCCGAGAGTGGTCCAAACGCACTTGACGGTGGCCCTTGTGCCAGCCAAATTTTGCTGGCCAAACTGTGCCGGCCTAACTCCAGGTTAGGATTGCACTCCCACAGTGTCCTGCACTTTTGGTTCTATTAATGGGATGACACAAAAGAGGGCGGCGGTAAGGTGCAGAGGACTGAATGCTGCCTCCTGATCAGTGTCCCACTTGCTAGAAATAAGCAGGAAGCAGACTGCAGTCTCTCTATCCATAGCAGGCTGGTGGTTTTGGAGGTGGAAGCCTTAAATGCATCCTGGTTAAATGAGGTGGTTAAATGCATCCTGGCTCTGTTTGCTTCTCCCTGCAATCTGCAGGATCTGCTTCATTCACATCATCAGTAGGTTGGCCCTGCTTTCAACTTTTGGCAGTTGAGAGGCTAGTAGAAAAGATACTCCTAAGTGGCATAAAGTAGTGCCAGATGACTTTGATTTGCAATGTCCAAATGATGCACCATGAAAAAGAATAACATCATTAAGGTTCCTGTGGGTCCCAGAGTACTTGCCCATAGAGAAGACTGCTCTGCCGCAGTGCCTCTGACTGAGTGGCTGCTCTGGCCTGGCTGTCCTCCTGTCAGCTGTTGCCAGAGCAGACAAATACTGCCCCATCTCCACATGGGATGTGTTTGAACGCTCTGGTCATCTGCCCCAGCACAGACACACTGTGGAACAACCTGCTCGCATTGGAGGCTGCCTGTTGCTTCACTGCATGAGTCACTGCTTTGGGCTTTAAATCAAGAGGCACTCCAAAATCAGTGATTGATGCTGGAAAGCAGGAGCTGAACAGTTCTTATGCTTGCACCGTCTTAAAATGGAATCTCTTTGCCTGAAAAAGTACAGTGTGCCTCAAATCTCAGGAGTCTGAGAAACATGGTTTTTAAAAAATTCCAGTTTCCCTTTGCAGAGGCTCTTCCTTAATTCTTTTTGGAGGTTCTGAGTTAGCTCCATATCCTCAGACCAGATGCAAGAAGGAGGTGTAAAAGTCATCCAGGGGCCATTAGCATTTTTATTGCCAACTACAATACAGAGGAAGAGGCCAGTAAGAAAATGTGACTCAGTGCAGGAAATTTTGCTCCAAGGTGCCTGGAAGGGTCACTGTGGAAAGACATCTGCTTTCCTTACTCTGTCTTTCTGCCACCACACGACATGCATATGAATCACAGCACCTTTCGCTGAAGGTAACCACTGGAGCAGACTTTTCAAAGCCCTCTTACGGCTAGCTAGGTTGTCATCTCTGCTTACAAAACAGCATTTTTACATTTGTACCTCTCAGATAGTACTGTTGCATCAAGCTTTGCTACAGGCTAATGTGATAGGGAAAATGAAAATGTATTTTATTCACCCTGAGAAGGTTGCAAATAACCACATGTCAAGTTGCCTTGGGCAGGTAAGAATTGGTGCCAAGTGCCTGGGCAAAGAACGTTTACCAAAGTAGTTTTTTTCTCTTTTAGAACACAAAACATAAAACAATACAATCCTGTGCATGTCCACTCAGAAGCAGTGTTGGGAATGAGTCTGGAAATTCGAGTTGAATCAATTCTGGAGTCTCTGGCCACTCATGAATTGACTTGGGCCAATGCAGGGGGTGTGGACTGATGGTTGAGCTGCTGGTACTGCCTGAAGCTAAGCAGGAGAATCTGTGGTCTGTTTTTGGATGGGAGACAGAATGCCAGGCTGGGACAAGCTAAAGTACCTGTTGTGGCAGAAGGAGTCACTGTGAAGCTGATTAGCCAGTGCGGGAATGTGGTGAGAAGGCCAGCCGGAAAAAGAACGGAGCCCAACCTTGAGGACCTGTCCAGGCTCGCTATCACATGGCCAGAGGAGAGAACCACACTGGGAAGGCTACATCTGGGACTGAGGATTCGGTGAATTGCAGAATGCTGTATATTTGTTAAAACCCCATTGGAAAATGGTGTTTTAGACTAGCCTGCCCATGTAAGCCGCCTTGGGAATTTGCTTCGGCATGGGAAAGGCGGGGTATAAATTCTTCAAAATAAAATAAAAATAAATGTGTTGGCCCAGAGCACAATTAGGATTGCGCCCTTCGGAATGGAAGTGCTGGTTCTTGTCAGCTCACCTGTGTGAATCAGCTCACTTGTGTGATTTTCCCTGCACTTACATATAATGAAGAGGGATGTGGTGGCGCAGCGGGTTAAACCGCTCCTGCTGGGCTTTCTGACTGGAAGGTTGGGAGTTCAAGACTGTGTGACGGGGTGAGCTCCCGTTGCTTGTCCCAGCTCCTGCCAACCTAGCAGTTCAAAAGCACCTAAATGCAAGTAGATAAATAGGGACCACTTCGGTGGGAAGGTAACGGCGTACCGTGCGCTACGGCGTAGAGTCATGCTGGATTTTCAGAAGGCGTTTGACACAGTCCCCCACCAAAGGCTGCTGAGGAAACTTCATTGTCAGGGAATAAGAGGGCAGGTCCTCTTATGGATCCAGAATTGGTTGAGGGCCAGGAAACAGAGAGTGCGGGTCAATGGGCAATTTTCACAATGGAGAGAGGTGAAAAGTGGAGTGCCCCAGGGATCTGTCTTGGGGCCCGTGCTTTTCAACTTATTCATAAATGACCTGGAGACAGGGATAAGCAGCAAGGTGGCCAAGTTTGCAGATGACACAAAACTTTTCCGGGTGGTGAAAACCAGAAAGGATTGTGAAGAGCTCCAGAAGGATCTCTCCAAGTTGGGGGAATGGGCAGCCAAATGGCAGATGCGTTTCAACATAGACAAATGTAAAGTGATGCACGCTGGGGCAAAAAACCAAAACTTCACCTATAGGCTAATGGGTTCTGAGCTGTCTGTGACAGCTCAAGAGAGAGATCTTGGGGTGCTGGTGGACAATTCAATGAAGGTATCGACCCAGTGTGCGGCAGCAATTAAGAAGGCCAATTCCATGCTTGGGGTCATTAAAAAAGGGGTTGAGAATAAAACAGCCAATATTATCATGCCATTGTACAAATCAATGGTAAGGCCACACCTGGAATATTGTGTCCAGTTCTGGTCGCCACATCTCAAAAAGGACATAGTGGAGCTGGAAAAGGTGCAGAAGAGAGCGACAAAAATGATTACGGGGCTGGGGCACCTTCCTTATGAAGAAAGACTGCAGCGTTTGGGGCTCTTCAGTCTAGAAAAAAGGCGCCTGAGGGGGGACATGATTGAGACATACAAAATTATGCATGGAAGGGATAGAATCGATAGAGGGATGTTCTTTTCCCTCTCTCAAAATACCAGAACCAGGGGGCATCTGCTAAAACTGAGGGTTGGGAGAGTTAAAACAGATAAAAGGAAGTATTTTTTTTACCCAGCGGGTAGTTAATCTGTGGAACTCTTTGCCACAGGAGGTGGTGATGGCATCTGGTCTTGATGCCTTTAAGAGGGGATTGGACGGATTTCTGGAGGAAAGGTCCATCGTGGGCTATAGGCAATGATGGATTGTGCAACCTCCTTACAAAGGTGGAGGGCTACTGTTACCAGGTGCAAGGGAGTGGCAACAGGATGCAAGCATCTTGTTGTCTCATGCCTCCCTGGGGCACCTGGTGGGCCGCTGTGAGATACAGGAAGCTGGACTAGATGGGCCTTTGGCCTGATCCAGCAGGGCTCTTCTTATGTTCTTATGGCCACATGACCATGGAAGCTTGTCCTCGGACAAATGCCAGCTCTTCGGCTTAGAAACGGAGATGAGCACCGCCTCCTATAGTCGGTCATGACTAGACCATTCGGTTGTGGGGGAACCTTTACCTTTTTTACATATAATGTCTGCTCAGTCTGTATATTTGCAAATAAAGTCACCACTACTCTCTCTTGCCCTTTTCTCCAAAGGAGATGTGATCTGTACAGGCTGGCCTGACATTCCCATTACTGGAAGGAAAAGAAACCTGGAACATGATGTTACAGACAAATATAGAAACAAACAACCCTGCACTTAAGAATTTCCAGACAGACACTCTTTTAGAACATGCGAAGTTTTTGCATGCCTGCAATCATTTAAATGTTATAGCAAGCTATCAGTCCCTAGGGAAGAATAACATTTTAAAATATTTCTACCAGAAGCCTCCTTGCATATTTATAGAAAAATATGCCTCCAAACTGTAAGGCCTTTTAAAGGACACCCACCTCTTTGTCACAAGAGAGCTTCATTTGCACATGTACACCTCTTGGATTTTCACATATGAAGCTAAAAGTAACTCCTGCCTCAATCCGGTTTGTAATGCAAATGTAAAATGGCATATTGGCCTTAATGCACATTATAAATTTCTCTTTGGCATGAAGGATGGTCAAACATTCACAGAAATAGAAGAAATGGGCAAGTGTGTGACCCAAAGTTCTTGTCTGTTGCTCACTATTAGGAGGGCATATGAGAGAAGTCCGGCATCACAGGAGCCCATAAGAACATAAGAAGAGCCCTGCTGGATCAGGCCAAAGGCCCATCTAGTCCAGCTTCCTGTATCTCACAGCGGCCCACCAGGTGCCCCAGGGAGGCATGAGACAACAAGATACCTGGATCCTGTTGCCACTCCCTGTTGCCTCCTGACTTGGTTAGGATGAAGCACAGGCCAACTGGCCTGCCCAAGTTAGGATCAGCGGCATCATGCAGCCGGAATGCTGGGCGGGAGGAACGGGTGAGCGGCAGCCTGCCCGTTGCGTACCGCTCCGTTTCGCCGGGGGCAGGGAAGACGGCGAAACGGAGCGGTACGCAACGGGCGGGCTGCCGCACACCTGTTCCTCCTGCCCAGCGTTCCGGCTGCATGACGCTGCTGGTTAGGATTGTGCTCTAAGGAAGTTTGTCATTGTGTGATATCTGAATTGCCAAACCATGCTTTGTGGTCAGCCTGCACCAGTAGCTTCCTTAGTGGGAGGCAGACCACTAAGTTTTGCAAGGTACCTTATCTTGCCATGTACAACTCCCCTCTCCCTCACCATTGTAGCCAGTCCTTGCGGCTCCACGCATCCAGAAGCCACTTCCACAACCTGCAGACCTGAACCTTACCAAGTCAATGCACATCACCTTGGCCTAATGAAGGAAAACATCCCAGCCTCAGAAGCTTGCAGTTTTGTTCTTGGAAAGCAACTCAGCATCACAGCCCCGTGGAGGAAAGGGTTACGGATTGTGACTGGAGGGCTGGACCGACTCTGTTTGTTTTCTCTGTGCCCAGCTACTGTTTTTGTAGACAGTTAAATTGCAGCCTAGCCCCGAAGGATAAATGGCCTCTCTCCTCTTCATGTATGGTTTGGCAGCGAGACGCGAGATGCTTTGAGTTCAAGCTCTTGTTTTCAGGCTCAGGGTTTGAAGTTGTTTCCCTGTTTTTATTCTCTCCGCATAGTCTTTAAACAGAAGAGAAGGGGTGGCAGGAACCTTGAATCCTACAAACAGGCTGCTCTGGGATGACACTCAGGATGGCAATGGTTTGTGGCTAGACACAGAAGAAGAACCTAAACAGAACCAGCCTTCTTCTGGCCCATCAAAAGCATCCAGGAAGTTTTGCCCAGTAGATAGTGGTGTTTGGGGGTTTTTTTGGTGTTATTTTTTTTGAAAATTCTTGAACAAAATAGCAAATTGTGGTGGTATGTGTTTTTATTCTACATTCACATTCAAAGTTCTCTTTTTAAAATTTTAAATGCTTTAAAGGGTACTAGGCAGTGGTGTTATTCTACCGGAACGCTGGGTGGGACATCCGGGTGATCGACTGCCCGCCCGTCGCGTTACACAGCATTACGCTATGTAATTGGTTATGCAAGCAGCGTAATTGGTTATGCAAACGGCGTAACGCTGCGGAACGCGACGGGCAGGCTGTTGATCACCCGGATGTCCCTCCCAGTGTTCTGGTAGAATAACACCACTGGTACTAGGTAGAGGCTAAAACTGATACAAGGTGCAATCCTAAGCTGCGCAAGAAAAGCACAGGCCAGTGGGCCTGCACCACATCCAGTGCAGCTTGGGCACAGCCTGGGGCCTCCACAGGACAAGGGCACATTCGCGCCCTTGCCCTGGGATAGGCACCAGCCACGCCTATGGGCTACTCGGATCTGTACCCGCTATATAGCAGGCACCAATCTGAGCTTCCTGCATGGCCCAAATTGGGGCCACTCAGGCCAGAGCCAAGAGTTTGGATGCGGCGCTCATTGTAGGTAAATGGGTGATCCTCCTAGGACTGTAGAGTGTGGGGCATGCCCCACATGGATCATGCAGAATTGGATCTCACACCTCCTAAGGCCACCCTTGATGGTTACATAGTGCAATTTGGAAAAGACTTTTAATAAAATGTCAATAATAATAATATAATAATAATAATAATAATTCTGTCTAATAACATAAAGTAAGAACCCAGAAGGGCAACCTGAGTCTGGTTTGTTTGTTCCAAGCTCCTGGGAGAAGTAGTGTTTGAAATATGGGGGACAATAGTAGGAGGGCCCTTTCTCAAATCTCCTGCTCTACCTCCTGATTTTCCCCATATTTGGCCAGTTTTGGCCAGATCAGGCGCCTGTATCTTGTAGCCTTCTAAAAACAGTAGCTAAGGAGGCTGGCAGAAAAGGTTAGGGGATTTGCCCCCTTCTGCTCTCCCTGTAATTCGAACACTGTGTAAGTGGAAGTATGCACTCACCCTTCTTCAGACGTGTATCTGACCTGTAGCCTGGGGTGGTGCAAGCCATGGGCGCTGGGCAGCGGCGGGGTGGTGGGGCGCCATTGCATGCAGTCCGCGGGGGAAACTACGCGCTCTTTGGCCTGCCCACCCTCCCTGGTCTCCATTACGCTCCGAAATGGAGCATTTCCGGGTGCAGGGAGGTGTGTCGGAGCGACACATGGGGGCAGGGTGACGTCCTGGGGGCGTGGTTTCGGCGCCACCCATGGGCACGCTCGCACCTCCATTCGGGCCTGCCCTACTTGCATGGGCACCTGTTGTATCAAGAAGACTCCACTCTACTCTGAAATTGTCAACCCTGTACATTGTTTTACATTTACAGACATGTATTTACATCCATGCCTATTGTTTTAAACGGTGGTCGCTGTTTTTATGACTCTTTTACGGCTGTGGTGTTTTGATGATGTGGTGTCTGTGTCAATGTTTTGTCTTTCTTATGTGCTTTGTAGCTGTGTTTATATTGTGCAATGAACTCTAAGCCACCTTGAGTGCAATTTAATGGTAGAAATGTGGGTTATAAATCATAGTAATGAATGAACGAATGAACAAACCATCTACTATAAACATAACTGTTGCCCATTCAGTTGCCAAAGCTAAGCAAGTCTAGCCCCTCTGTGCTGCTTACAGGAGAGATCACTGCTGAACCATATACACAGTATTGTATATTTAACATAAGAAGAGCCCTGCTGTATCAGGCCACAGGCCCATCTAGTCCAGCTTCCTGTATCTCACAGTGGCCCACCAGGTGCCTCAGGGAGTACATGAGACAACAAGATGCCTGTATCTCACATATACAAATATGCAAATATTTGTATGTCACTTTCTATGAAATAATCAAGGCAGTGATCTGATCAAAAGAAAAATGTATTCCAAATAAAATTCTGACAGAAACAGAAAAATAAGAACTGCTATTTTAATAATTCAAAATGCATTCCATCATGTAAAAATAACAGCATTCAAAGATCAAAGTGACCATACCCAAAATGCCCACAAAAAACTGAGCACCTTCAAGTGCCCACTGGGGTATCTTACCTGCCCCCCAAAGGCCAGAATGGGAACAGGTAGCAGGATTTTTCAGAGCCTCTGTACACCAAGAGAAAACGATCTGTCTGTTCTCCTGACTCGGATGGTAAGGAGTGGAAAACCTGGAGCAGATCTCAATTAATTCTACACTTGAGATGTCTGGGAGAAGAGCGGGGCAAAAGGAAGTGGGTAAGTGGGTAGCTTTAGAATATTTTCATATGTGAAGCCTACATCCTAGGCATGTGACCCATGCCCTAGTGACATCTAGATTAGATTATTGCAATGCGCTCTACGTGGGGCTGCCTTTGAAGACGGTCCGGAAATTACAACTAGTACAGAATGCGGCGGCTCGGGTGGTTGCTGGGGCACGTCGGTTTGACTCTGACGAGCCGTTGCTTCGGCAACTACACTGGCTGCCGGTTCTGTTCCGGGCCCAATTCAAGGTGCTAGTTTTGACTTTTAAAGCCCTTTACGGCTTGGGTCCGGGGTATTTGAGGGACCGCCTCCTTCCATATAATCCAACCCGTACTCTTAGATCATCTGGGGGGGGGCCCTTTTGACTGTGTCGCCACCAGGAGAAGTGAGAGGGGCGGCAGCCAGGAAGAGGGCCTTCTCGGTGGTGGCCCCCCAACTCTGGAACATCCTCCCCTTAGAATTGAGAACTGCTCCCTCTTTGTTAACATTTCGGCGGGGGCTGAAGACCTTTTTATTCCAAAAAGCTTTTAACTGTTGACAGGCTGGCTGGCTGGTTTGTTACATTTTATATTTTATTTTATGATCCACTGGGCTTGTTGTTTTTAAATTGTATTGTTTTGTTTTAATTTTGTTTTATTGTATTGTTTTAATATTGTTTTTAAATTGCTTTTTAATGTTAACTTTTATATTGTATTTTTATGTTGTAATGCCGCCTTGGGTGCCTCCGGGCAAAAAGGCAGGATAGAAATCAAATAATAATAATACATCCTATACACCAGTGTTTCTCAAAATGTGGGTCAGGACCCACTAGGTGGGCCGTGAACTGATTTTAGGTGACTTGAGTAGCACCTAGTGCAGCCACCATTGAAAATATGGGAAGATGGGACACTGGAAAAAGGGGAGGGATGTATGGTTGTAAATAGGCTTTTTTTCTTTCTGATTCACTTTGCTATTGGAAAATGGCTGAAAAATAACCCTACGTAGTAGCAGATTCTGGCATCATAATGACATCACTTCCAGGTTGACGAATCACCTCTGGTGGGTCCTGGATAGATTGTCATTCTAAAAAGTGGGTTCCGTTGCTGTAAAGTTTGATAACAACTGCAATACACACTTTCCTGGAATTAATCCCTATTGAATCCAAAGGAACTTACTTCTGAGCAGACGTGCACAGGATTGTGCTGAAGGTCACTTAAAACTGCTCTTCCTTCCGTCAAGTTTGTAATGCAAATGTAAAACCACCTAGACATTAGAGAAAGTGCCCAAACAACAGCCCCAACATCTCACTCCTGAGCAGGGCCAACCCAGGGCCTCCTCATTCCTGAGGCAGCTGGCCAAACATGGCCACCTGAACCAGGTGATAGGCTGGCCTCTGCTCCTCCTACTCCCTGGACAGAAAAAGTAAGGAGGTGGAGCAGAAGAGGAAGTGTGGAGGAGAGGAGACTGGTTGGCTAAGGGTGGTTGGTAAGCCCTGTTCACAGGACTGCTGCCATGTCCCTTTCCTAGACAGCTCAGCTCAGCTTCTCATCCCAGCTGTCTCAAAAGATGCTCCTCTGCCTGAACAGCAGGATGGATTGGCCACAGCTTAAAGGTGGCACCAGATCCGTTCTTTCTTTGCTCTGTTCATGCGCTCCTCTGATTCCGACCCCCGAGCTGCTGCAGCCCAAGCTCTTGGCAAAAATCAACCCCCCCGGGACACACGTTTCCCCTCCGTCATCTGCGACAGCTCAGCCTCTGCCATTATCTTTGACCTCAACAGATGCCCCTCATCCTTCTCCTCTCTCCAGTGACTTCCTCCTGTCATTCACCAGCGACCCAGAACAAGTCCCTTTCCCGCTACTCCAGCTCTGACTCGGGCCTGCCAGACCTCGGCAAAATCTCCTGCCCTTTCCTTCCTGCAGACGCCTAATGCAGTCGCCCTTCCTGATGCAGTACTTTGGCCCTTCTTGCTTCCTTCTGGCTTGACCCTCCTCCCTTTTCTGTGTTTGTTTTACCAGCCTGTAAAGTTCCCTGAAACAGGGCAACTGGCAGTGGCTTTGAAAAATGATGATAGCCTCAAAGAAGTCAGGTCTCTCAGCAGCCATTGGCCATGATAGCTAAGGGCCAAACCAAGCCATCAATTGCAACTGTGTGCCATATCCTTGTGTTTTAGCTTTTTCTGGTGTGGAAATTGCATGCTGGGGAGCTGAAATGGCGTAAAAGCAGAGGAGAGGTTAGGGGGCTTTACCATTTTCCTCTGGATGCAGCTGCACACAATGGACACAATCCAAATCTCCCTACCCCTGCTATGGTTTTGCCCCATTTCACTCCCCCCATGTGATATTTGCAAAAAGGATACCCCATAGCACAGAGCCACATTCTGCATTGTGGTCTTGTTGACCCTCAGTGAGACTCCGTGGCAGAGGAAGAACACTTCTGGGCATTTTATTTATTTATTTTATTATGCCATTGTACAAATCGTGTCCAGTTCTCAGAATCGTGCCACATCTCAGAAAGGATATGGGGACATGACTGAGGCATCTAAAATTATGCATGGGGTGGAAAGAATATACAGAGGGATGTTGTTCTCCCTCTCACACAGCTCTCACTCAGCACCAGAATCAGACAGAGGACGTCCACTAAAACTGACTGGCTGGAGAGTCAGAACAGATAAAAGGAAATATTTCTTTACCCAGTGGAATGGTGGGATTAACCTGTGGAACTCCTTGCTATAGGACATTGTGATGGCATCTTGCCTAGATGTCTTTAAAAGGGGATAGGACAGATTTATGGAGGAAATGTCTGTTATAGGTTCCAAGTCATGATGACTGTACGTAGTCTCTGGGATTTGTGAATGGCAGCAAACCTTGGCCTGATCCAGCAAGACTCTTCTTCTGTTATTGTTGAACCCGGACCTCTGTGGTCTAACATGCAAACTACAACCTGACACTGGATGCAGGGCAAGGTAAACAACAAGGGGTGGGAATGACCTGTCTGCCCTGCCTGTGAGCTTACAGCGCACGTCCAGTACGCTGCTGCTGGGCCCAAAATGCCAGACGAGCTGGACCTTGGTCTGATGATGTGGTCTGATCTGGCAAGACAAGTCTTGTGTTGTTGCATCTCAGAAGCCAGTTTCGTTACCTGCTCAAGCACAGGAGGAGGAACAAAGCAGCTTTGATATCATCTACAGGCTTGTGACAGTCCCAGACAGCAGGTGTGTGTGTGGATTTATGCTCTTCCTCTGATATTTCCCTCCCACCCTGAGGGCAGGTTGGTTTTGGAGAAGCCCTGGCTTGCTCAGGCATCCCCACCCCTCCTCTGTGATTCATGCCGTGGCTGCTGTGATCTTTTCCCCCTTGGCCAGCTGCTCGGTGCCTGCCGCTTGGATCTGAGTGCAGTCACACACGCTCGTAAGTGCCCTCAGCATTCTGGCGTCCTCGTAAACGGAGGAGGCGGACAAAGCAGCGTGGGCTGAATTAACAAGGAAATAAAGCCTTGCGGGGGGAAAAGGCTCTGGGCAGGAGAGGTGGCAGAGCCTGTCTGTTCACAGTGCCATCTGGACTGCCAGGCAAGACGTGTCGCTTGGTCCTGGCAAAGGAGACGCGCGGGGAGAGGAGGGGTGGCTTTGAGGCACGGTGCATGTGTTCTGCGCAGAAGGCCTCTGATTCCATCTCTGGCATGTTCAGTTAACAGAGATCTCAAGCAGTGGCAGGCTTGAGAAAGACCCCTGCAGGAGTCCCTGGGATGTAGACAGCAGTGGGTTGACTCAGAATAAGACAGCTTTGTCTGCTCGTGCTGGTCTGGATTTGAAACTGGAAAAAAGAAGAGCTCTGCTTATGATTAGCTCCTTCTCTACAGTTCCAACTCTTCAGTTCTCTCCATTGTTCTATATCTTATTTACCTGTTACAGAGATGGATGTCCCACCTTTTCATTTGGTATTAAAATGCTCCAGGCATACCCTCCTCTTCCTCCTCC
The DNA here is from genome assembly GCA_029204185.1 of Lerista edwardsae. Lineage (NCBI taxonomy): Eukaryota > Metazoa > Chordata > Lepidosauria > Squamata > Scincidae > Lerista > Lerista edwardsae. The sequence continues at coordinate 1,601 of JAJKFI010018534.1, read as the reverse complement.
TCCTCCGTTTCCTGCCATCTTGCGAGGTCTTGTCCTGAATATCAAACTGCAGCGACTCTAAAGGGACACAGCGGCTCCAGTTTGCGGGAGGCCTTAAGAAGCTTGTGTCTGACTGTATGACCATCAAGCTGTGCTGCAGGAAGAATGTCAAGTGCCTCTTTCCGAGGAAGTCCCCAGCAAAGCTTGAGCTCATTCCAAAGCATCGTCAAGGCCTTTCTATTTTGGTGTCTAAGGGGTGGTTTAAATGTGCAGCCCCTCCTCGGTTTTGGAACTTAGCTAGGGGAAGAGACAACAGCTCCAGTCAACAAATGGTTTTACAGGAGAACGACTGTGGAGAGGGGGTGGTGGGCATTGATGTCATGTAGGGGGAACGCAGAGGAACTCAGTTCCACAAGTTAAAATTAGGGCTGACTCCGCCCACTTCACTCTCCCTCCCCCCTCCCAATTCCTCTGCAAAGAGCTTTTCTTCTTGGTTGGCCGGCACTCAGAGGGTTAAAGGGAGCGACTCTGGATTCCTAGGGGGGTGAAGGCAGTGATGTCATTCAGGGGGAACGGACTAGAACGGGCGTTCTGGATCCTAACGGGCTCCATGGCTGGTTCCCGACAAGTGCCAATCAAAAGTGAGTTCCTGTTCCTAAATCATTTGAATGACACCACTGGTGGTGGGTGCTAAGCTGGTCCCCCACCTAAGCCTGCAAAGTGGGGGACTGCCACAATCACCCCAATCACCACCAGTGCCTCTGCATGCGTCCTTTGTCTCAGGATTTGCAATTGTGAAGCCAGTACTCCCCAAGGGTTTCAGCCTTGCGGCCATCGCCCTTGTTTTTGGGCTTTGGAATGCACTTGTGTTCGGTTCAGCTTCAATGACCATCTTAGGGTGCATTCAAAGGTACATTAATTTGCATGGCTAGACCACTGTGGAAGTGCATGTGTTGTGTTTTGTACTGGCATGCCTGCTTTGAGTCCGCGTCAATCTGTTTCTGCCACTTGGCCGGAGAACCTGGCAGTGCACAATGGTAATTGGCGGACAGCTGGGATGCCACCATCAGGGTGGTTTTGCAATGTGTTCCTTTTTTAATTAAGCAGCAAATGAAAATGTACATGAATCCAAGGCCAGGTGGGTACCAGTTAATGCAGGCAACCTGCCTGAAGCACGGAGGATGACTTGGTCAGTGTTCGAAGTGCTGATAAGTACACCTGTATGAGGCAGCGTGTAGATCGGCAGGGGGGGCGGGGTATTGGACCATGGAAGGAAAAAAATGCAGAAAAAGTACATTTTTATTTCAAAAAGCTTTTAATTGTTGACAGGCTGGCTGGCTGGTTTTTATACTCTTGCTTATATTTTATGATCCACGGGGCTTGTTGTTGTTTTAAATTTTAATTGTTTTAATATTGTTTTTAAATTATTGCTTTTTAATGTTAAATTGTGAATTTTATTGTATTTTACTGTTTTTGTTGTAAGCCGCCTTGGGTGCCTATGGGCAGAAAGGCGGGGTATAAATTAAATTAAATTAAATTAAATTAAATTAAATTAAATTAAATTAAATTAAATTAAATAATAATAATAATAATAATAATAATAATAATAATAATAATAATAA
>JAJKFI010018533.1:0-16689 GCA_029204185.1 Lerista edwardsae | reverse complement strand
AGAGAGAGAGAGAGAGAGAGAGAGAGAGAGAGAGAGAGAGTTTGCCATGAGCTTGGGGGATGGGGAGAACATAAAGGTGGGAGACACGGAAACAGTTTAGCTAGTAGGAGGCCTGGGAATTGGCTACTAGTTATCATGGCGCCAAATTGTACTTTTGCACAGTTACTTCTTGTGTCTCCATCTAAGAGGGCCTTGTCTTCGAGCAGAGTTTCATGCCTGTCATTTCAATATCCCCCTGGACAGAAAATCAACTCACAGTGTGCTAACAGGGCTATGGTTTTATTTTTAATAACGGCATTTTAAATGGCCTCAACTTTATTGTGTCGTAAACTCAGCCTGTTAGGGGAAGAAAAAAAAAAACTCCCCCCAAAACCTGTCACTCCATAGAATGAGCACAGTTTCAGGGAAGAGTTGTTTCTGGTACTTTTGTGATTGTTATAAAACAGGATTGTCTCCATTAAGCATTCTTAAGTATATTACTCAGTATATGCCGGCATCTTGTTGTCTTGTGTGCTCCCTAAGGCATCTGGTGAGCAATTGTGAGATACAGAAAGCTGGACTAGAATTCAGTGGTGGTGAACCTATGACACGGGTGTCAAAGGTGACACAACGCAACGTTTGGGGTGACACACCAGTGGTCACCAACACCTAACAAAAATTGAGTTTATTTTACTCATTTTTCATGTTTTGCAATTATTTGATGTTTCTTTATAGAATACATAGCACCACACATGATTGGGCTGTATTTTTTGTTTAAATAAATGCATATAAAGAACTGTTTCTCTTTTGTTTGGGGGGGAGGATTGACACGCCAGCAGAGTCAAGTTAAGCATTTTCCAAAATGTTGACACACAGAGCCCGAAAGGTTTGCTATCACTGGACTAGATGGACCTTTGGCCTGATCCAGTGGGACTCTTCTTATGTCCTTAAGGCTCAGTTTGGGTTGCAAGTTGTTATAACTCCCTCCCCGCAGACAGGATAGCAAGTTCTGTTTAATTTACCTCAGAATTTCACCTCATAAATTTACCTCAAAGTGCCAGATACTAGGGAGTGGCAACAGAATGCAGGTATCTTGTTGTCTCGGGTGTTCCCTGAGGCATCTGGTGGGCCACTGTGAGATACAGGAAACTGGACTACATGGGCCTTTGGCCTGATCCAGCCTGATCTCTTCTTATGTTCTAATACTTTGCAGTTGGCTATCTTGGAATATTTTCTGCCTCTAATTTCTGGAAAGAGAAATGTCCAGACTTCACCCTGTCTGAGGCTGTGTTCCTATTTTTCCTCCTTCTGATGGGCTTAGTTTTGCTTTGCTTAATAGCAGTTCCAGGAATTACTGGACAAGCACAATCTGTGCCTACTCACATGGAATTTTACATGCATATGATGTGTTCGAAAGTTACACCCGTTTGTGGACATCTGGTGGCATCTGAGGCAGGACAAGTGGGTATGGAAGGAAAGTGTCTCTTCCTCTCCACCACACACCAGCGTACATATGGTCTGATCCAGCCCAGAATGTAAAGAGTCGGGAGGCTGCAGAACAGTTGAGCATATTTCAAGCTGAGTTAGGAAATTATGCAGGAGGGATGTCAGGGGAGGCAACAGGATGAGAAAACAAGGTGACGAGATCTGTTACAGCATGGCACACACTCCCAAGAGGATGGGTGGAAGCTTCATTGCTTGAGGCCTCTGAATCTGTAAAAACAGCCGTGCCCTGGCAGCGACAGATGGGCTGGCTCATTCAATATTCCATTGCCACCATTTTCTGGCGGGCTGCTTTAGGCTGTCGATTGATCAGAATGGAAAGGACGTCGGTGCCAGAGTTGAGGAATGGAAGGAAATCTTTTGGAGAAACAAGGATGAAGAAGAGGCTGAAGCTGGTGGCACTGACAATAACAGTATGAATACCAGGACCTTTCTGAGACATAAGAAGAGCCCTGCTGGATCAGGCCAAAGCTTCCAGTATTTCACAGTGGCCCACGAGATGCCTCAGGGAGCACATGAGGCAACAAGATACCTGCATCCTGTTGCCACTCCCTTGAATCTGGCATTCTGAGGTAAATATGAGGTAAATAAAACAGAATTTGCTATCCTAAGAACATAAGAATATAAGAAAATCCTTGCTGGATCAGGCCAAGGACCCATCTAGTCCAGCTTCCTGTATCTCACAGTGGCCACCAGATGCCTCAGGGAGCACACAAGACAACAAGATGCCTGCATCCTGTTGCCACTCCCCTGCATCTAGCAGATGCCAGATGATGCTCCTCAATCTCTGTAAACGTTCCTGTTGTTTGTTTGGGTTGCTCACTGCTCTGACCAAGAGATGACTCTTGGTTCTCATAGATTCTCCTTCAGTTGAACAGGAGCCGGTTCTAACACGAGGGATGGGGCCATATACGTCAGTGATGGAGCGCATACTGGACCTGACGTGCTGATATATCTACGTGGGTCTGGAAAAGGACCATGTCTGAATCTTCAGGGACCATCCTGGGCTGTATGGACTAATCCAGTAGATGTCAGCTTTATATGACATGTGCCAGTGCTGCTTCTGGCCAATGCAAAGCTGTGCCAGTGGTAGTTCAAGCCAACATACCCTCTGGATGTGGTACAAGGGGCTGATTGTGGCCCAACCATCTTCTGTCCTTTTTCCATCCAAAAAAGCCTATAGTGTGGTGTTCCTGTGACAGTCAAGTTCTTTCCTCCAGTATAAAGATAATCATTGCAGCAGTAGCTGTAGTTGCACCAGGGTAGTTTCAGGCAAGGTCTGCTTATTTATCTGACTGTTCCTCATATGGAACAACAGTGAATTGGCTGCATTATGTTAACTGTAAGGGGAGCATATTGTATGTACAAATCATGTCATTATAAGACTAGTTTCTGCTCTGAATGCAATTAACTTGCAGATGGGAAGTTTGGATAAAGCAATTGCACTTTTTATTATGGATTTTATACTGTGCCCTATTTATGGACTTACAGTTGAGTGCCTTTTACAGTTTAATTGTTTATCAATCAGAATGTTATGAAAAACCAACACTATTTTTTTTCTGAGTAGCCATATTCATCAGTTGTAGCAAAACTGCCAAAGAACCCTATGATCCAAGACTAACAGCCAACTTTATTGGGCCCTGAGAACCCTCCTAGTGGGTAATTCTAACCTGGAGTTAGGCCAGCACAGTTTGGCTGGCACAAGGGCCACCATAAAGCATGTTTGGACCACTCTCGGAGTCAGAGAGGATAGCGCGCATCTGTGTGCTGCCCTCTCTGACTCCGAGAGTGGTCCAAACGCACTTGACGGTGGCCCTTGTGCCAGCCAAATTTTGCTGGCCAAACTGTGCCGGCCTAACTCCAGGTTAGGATTGCACTCCCACAGTGTCCTGCACTTTTGGTTCTATTAATGGGATGACACAAAAGAGGGCGGCGGTAAGGTGCAGAGGACTGAATGCTGCCTCCTGATCAGTGTCCCACTTGCTAGAAATAAGCAGGAAGCAGACTGCAGTCTCTCTATCCATAGCAGGCTGGTGGTTTTGGAGGTGGAAGCCTTAAATGCATCCTGGTTAAATGAGGTGGTTAAATGCATCCTGGCTCTGTTTGCTTCTCCCTGCAATCTGCAGGATCTGCTTCATTCACATCATCAGTAGGTTGGCCCTGCTTTCAACTTTTGGCAGTTGAGAGGCTAGTAGAAAAGATACTCCTAAGTGGCATAAAGTAGTGCCAGATGACTTTGATTTGCAATGTCCAAATGATGCACCATGAAAAAGAATAACATCATTAAGGTTCCTGTGGGTCCCAGAGTACTTGCCCATAGAGAAGACTGCTCTGCCGCAGTGCCTCTGACTGAGTGGCTGCTCTGGCCTGGCTGTCCTCCTGTCAGCTGTTGCCAGAGCAGACAAATACTGCCCCATCTCCACATGGGATGTGTTTGAACGCTCTGGTCATCTGCCCCAGCACAGACACACTGTGGAACAACCTGCTCGCATTGGAGGCTGCCTGTTGCTTCACTGCATGAGTCACTGCTTTGGGCTTTAAATCAAGAGGCACTCCAAAATCAGTGATTGATGCTGGAAAGCAGGAGCTGAACAGTTCTTATGCTTGCACCGTCTTAAAATGGAATCTCTTTGCCTGAAAAAGTACAGTGTGCCTCAAATCTCAGGAGTCTGAGAAACATGGTTTTTAAAAAATTCCAGTTTCCCTTTGCAGAGGCTCTTCCTTAATTCTTTTTGGAGGTTCTGAGTTAGCTCCATATCCTCAGACCAGATGCAAGAAGGAGGTGTAAAAGTCATCCAGGGGCCATTAGCATTTTTATTGCCAACTACAATACAGAGGAAGAGGCCAGTAAGAAAATGTGACTCAGTGCAGGAAATTTTGCTCCAAGGTGCCTGGAAGGGTCACTGTGGAAAGACATCTGCTTTCCTTACTCTGTCTTTCTGCCACCACACGACATGCATATGAATCACAGCACCTTTCGCTGAAGGTAACCACTGGAGCAGACTTTTCAAAGCCCTCTTACGGCTAGCTAGGTTGTCATCTCTGCTTACAAAACAGCATTTTTACATTTGTACCTCTCAGATAGTACTGTTGCATCAAGCTTTGCTACAGGCTAATGTGATAGGGAAAATGAAAATGTATTTTATTCACCCTGAGAAGGTTGCAAATAACCACATGTCAAGTTGCCTTGGGCAGGTAAGAATTGGTGCCAAGTGCCTGGGCAAAGAACGTTTACCAAAGTAGTTTTTTTCTCTTTTAGAACACAAAACATAAAACAATACAATCCTGTGCATGTCCACTCAGAAGCAGTGTTGGGAATGAGTCTGGAAATTCGAGTTGAATCAATTCTGGAGTCTCTGGCCACTCATGAATTGACTTGGGCCAATGCAGGGGGTGTGGACTGATGGTTGAGCTGCTGGTACTGCCTGAAGCTAAGCAGGAGAATCTGTGGTCTGTTTTTGGATGGGAGACAGAATGCCAGGCTGGGACAAGCTAAAGTACCTGTTGTGGCAGAAGGAGTCACTGTGAAGCTGATTAGCCAGTGCGGGAATGTGGTGAGAAGGCCAGCCGGAAAAAGAACGGAGCCCAACCTTGAGGACCTGTCCAGGCTCGCTATCACATGGCCAGAGGAGAGAACCACACTGGGAAGGCTACATCTGGGACTGAGGATTCGGTGAATTGCAGAATGCTGTATATTTGTTAAAACCCCATTGGAAAATGGTGTTTTAGACTAGCCTGCCCATGTAAGCCGCCTTGGGAATTTGCTTCGGCATGGGAAAGGCGGGGTATAAATTCTTCAAAATAAAATAAAAATAAATGTGTTGGCCCAGAGCACAATTAGGATTGCGCCCTTCGGAATGGAAGTGCTGGTTCTTGTCAGCTCACCTGTGTGAATCAGCTCACTTGTGTGATTTTCCCTGCACTTACATATAATGAAGAGGGATGTGGTGGCGCAGCGGGTTAAACCGCTCCTGCTGGGCTTTCTGACTGGAAGGTTGGGAGTTCAAGACTGTGTGACGGGGTGAGCTCCCGTTGCTTGTCCCAGCTCCTGCCAACCTAGCAGTTCAAAAGCACCTAAATGCAAGTAGATAAATAGGGACCACTTCGGTGGGAAGGTAACGGCGTACCGTGCGCTACGGCGTAGAGTCATGCTGGATTTTCAGAAGGCGTTTGACACAGTCCCCCACCAAAGGCTGCTGAGGAAACTTCATTGTCAGGGAATAAGAGGGCAGGTCCTCTTATGGATCCAGAATTGGTTGAGGGCCAGGAAACAGAGAGTGCGGGTCAATGGGCAATTTTCACAATGGAGAGAGGTGAAAAGTGGAGTGCCCCAGGGATCTGTCTTGGGGCCCGTGCTTTTCAACTTATTCATAAATGACCTGGAGACAGGGATAAGCAGCAAGGTGGCCAAGTTTGCAGATGACACAAAACTTTTCCGGGTGGTGAAAACCAGAAAGGATTGTGAAGAGCTCCAGAAGGATCTCTCCAAGTTGGGGGAATGGGCAGCCAAATGGCAGATGCGTTTCAACATAGACAAATGTAAAGTGATGCACGCTGGGGCAAAAAACCAAAACTTCACCTATAGGCTAATGGGTTCTGAGCTGTCTGTGACAGCTCAAGAGAGAGATCTTGGGGTGCTGGTGGACAATTCAATGAAGGTATCGACCCAGTGTGCGGCAGCAATTAAGAAGGCCAATTCCATGCTTGGGGTCATTAAAAAAGGGGTTGAGAATAAAACAGCCAATATTATCATGCCATTGTACAAATCAATGGTAAGGCCACACCTGGAATATTGTGTCCAGTTCTGGTCGCCACATCTCAAAAAGGACATAGTGGAGCTGGAAAAGGTGCAGAAGAGAGCGACAAAAATGATTACGGGGCTGGGGCACCTTCCTTATGAAGAAAGACTGCAGCGTTTGGGGCTCTTCAGTCTAGAAAAAAGGCGCCTGAGGGGGGACATGATTGAGACATACAAAATTATGCATGGAAGGGATAGAATCGATAGAGGGATGTTCTTTTCCCTCTCTCAAAATACCAGAACCAGGGGGCATCTGCTAAAACTGAGGGTTGGGAGAGTTAAAACAGATAAAAGGAAGTATTTTTTTTACCCAGCGGGTAGTTAATCTGTGGAACTCTTTGCCACAGGAGGTGGTGATGGCATCTGGTCTTGATGCCTTTAAGAGGGGATTGGACGGATTTCTGGAGGAAAGGTCCATCGTGGGCTATAGGCAATGATGGATTGTGCAACCTCCTTACAAAGGTGGAGGGCTACTGTTACCAGGTGCAAGGGAGTGGCAACAGGATGCAAGCATCTTGTTGTCTCATGCCTCCCTGGGGCACCTGGTGGGCCGCTGTGAGATACAGGAAGCTGGACTAGATGGGCCTTTGGCCTGATCCAGCAGGGCTCTTCTTATGTTCTTATGGCCACATGACCATGGAAGCTTGTCCTCGGACAAATGCCAGCTCTTCGGCTTAGAAACGGAGATGAGCACCGCCTCCTATAGTCGGTCATGACTAGACCATTCGGTTGTGGGGGAACCTTTACCTTTTTTACATATAATGTCTGCTCAGTCTGTATATTTGCAAATAAAGTCACCACTACTCTCTCTTGCCCTTTTCTCCAAAGGAGATGTGATCTGTACAGGCTGGCCTGACATTCCCATTACTGGAAGGAAAAGAAACCTGGAACATGATGTTACAGACAAATATAGAAACAAACAACCCTGCACTTAAGAATTTCCAGACAGACACTCTTTTAGAACATGCGAAGTTTTTGCATGCCTGCAATCATTTAAATGTTATAGCAAGCTATCAGTCCCTAGGGAAGAATAACATTTTAAAATATTTCTACCAGAAGCCTCCTTGCATATTTATAGAAAAATATGCCTCCAAACTGTAAGGCCTTTTAAAGGACACCCACCTCTTTGTCACAAGAGAGCTTCATTTGCACATGTACACCTCTTGGATTTTCACATATGAAGCTAAAAGTAACTCCTGCCTCAATCCGGTTTGTAATGCAAATGTAAAATGGCATATTGGCCTTAATGCACATTATAAATTTCTCTTTGGCATGAAGGATGGTCAAACATTCACAGAAATAGAAGAAATGGGCAAGTGTGTGACCCAAAGTTCTTGTCTGTTGCTCACTATTAGGAGGGCATATGAGAGAAGTCCGGCATCACAGGAGCCCATAAGAACATAAGAAGAGCCCTGCTGGATCAGGCCAAAGGCCCATCTAGTCCAGCTTCCTGTATCTCACAGCGGCCCACCAGGTGCCCCAGGGAGGCATGAGACAACAAGATACCTGGATCCTGTTGCCACTCCCTGTTGCCTCCTGACTTGGTTAGGATGAAGCACAGGCCAACTGGCCTGCCCAAGTTAGGATCAGCGGCATCATGCAGCCGGAATGCTGGGCGGGAGGAACGGGTGAGCGGCAGCCTGCCCGTTGCGTACCGCTCCGTTTCGCCGGGGGCAGGGAAGACGGCGAAACGGAGCGGTACGCAACGGGCGGGCTGCCGCACACCTGTTCCTCCTGCCCAGCGTTCCGGCTGCATGACGCTGCTGGTTAGGATTGTGCTCTAAGGAAGTTTGTCATTGTGTGATATCTGAATTGCCAAACCATGCTTTGTGGTCAGCCTGCACCAGTAGCTTCCTTAGTGGGAGGCAGACCACTAAGTTTTGCAAGGTACCTTATCTTGCCATGTACAACTCCCCTCTCCCTCACCATTGTAGCCAGTCCTTGCGGCTCCACGCATCCAGAAGCCACTTCCACAACCTGCAGACCTGAACCTTACCAAGTCAATGCACATCACCTTGGCCTAATGAAGGAAAACATCCCAGCCTCAGAAGCTTGCAGTTTTGTTCTTGGAAAGCAACTCAGCATCACAGCCCCGTGGAGGAAAGGGTTACGGATTGTGACTGGAGGGCTGGACCGACTCTGTTTGTTTTCTCTGTGCCCAGCTACTGTTTTTGTAGACAGTTAAATTGCAGCCTAGCCCCGAAGGATAAATGGCCTCTCTCCTCTTCATGTATGGTTTGGCAGCGAGACGCGAGATGCTTTGAGTTCAAGCTCTTGTTTTCAGGCTCAGGGTTTGAAGTTGTTTCCCTGTTTTTATTCTCTCCGCATAGTCTTTAAACAGAAGAGAAGGGGTGGCAGGAACCTTGAATCCTACAAACAGGCTGCTCTGGGATGACACTCAGGATGGCAATGGTTTGTGGCTAGACACAGAAGAAGAACCTAAACAGAACCAGCCTTCTTCTGGCCCATCAAAAGCATCCAGGAAGTTTTGCCCAGTAGATAGTGGTGTTTGGGGGTTTTTTTGGTGTTATTTTTTTTGAAAATTCTTGAACAAAATAGCAAATTGTGGTGGTATGTGTTTTTATTCTACATTCACATTCAAAGTTCTCTTTTTAAAATTTTAAATGCTTTAAAGGGTACTAGGCAGTGGTGTTATTCTACCGGAACGCTGGGTGGGACATCCGGGTGATCGACTGCCCGCCCGTCGCGTTACACAGCATTACGCTATGTAATTGGTTATGCAAGCAGCGTAATTGGTTATGCAAACGGCGTAACGCTGCGGAACGCGACGGGCAGGCTGTTGATCACCCGGATGTCCCTCCCAGTGTTCTGGTAGAATAACACCACTGGTACTAGGTAGAGGCTAAAACTGATACAAGGTGCAATCCTAAGCTGCGCAAGAAAAGCACAGGCCAGTGGGCCTGCACCACATCCAGTGCAGCTTGGGCACAGCCTGGGGCCTCCACAGGACAAGGGCACATTCGCGCCCTTGCCCTGGGATAGGCACCAGCCACGCCTATGGGCTACTCGGATCTGTACCCGCTATATAGCAGGCACCAATCTGAGCTTCCTGCATGGCCCAAATTGGGGCCACTCAGGCCAGAGCCAAGAGTTTGGATGCGGCGCTCATTGTAGGTAAATGGGTGATCCTCCTAGGACTGTAGAGTGTGGGGCATGCCCCACATGGATCATGCAGAATTGGATCTCACACCTCCTAAGGCCACCCTTGATGGTTACATAGTGCAATTTGGAAAAGACTTTTAATAAAATGTCAATAATAATAATATAATAATAATAATAATAATTCTGTCTAATAACATAAAGTAAGAACCCAGAAGGGCAACCTGAGTCTGGTTTGTTTGTTCCAAGCTCCTGGGAGAAGTAGTGTTTGAAATATGGGGGACAATAGTAGGAGGGCCCTTTCTCAAATCTCCTGCTCTACCTCCTGATTTTCCCCATATTTGGCCAGTTTTGGCCAGATCAGGCGCCTGTATCTTGTAGCCTTCTAAAAACAGTAGCTAAGGAGGCTGGCAGAAAAGGTTAGGGGATTTGCCCCCTTCTGCTCTCCCTGTAATTCGAACACTGTGTAAGTGGAAGTATGCACTCACCCTTCTTCAGACGTGTATCTGACCTGTAGCCTGGGGTGGTGCAAGCCATGGGCGCTGGGCAGCGGCGGGGTGGTGGGGCGCCATTGCATGCAGTCCGCGGGGGAAACTACGCGCTCTTTGGCCTGCCCACCCTCCCTGGTCTCCATTACGCTCCGAAATGGAGCATTTCCGGGTGCAGGGAGGTGTGTCGGAGCGACACATGGGGGCAGGGTGACGTCCTGGGGGCGTGGTTTCGGCGCCACCCATGGGCACGCTCGCACCTCCATTCGGGCCTGCCCTACTTGCATGGGCACCTGTTGTATCAAGAAGACTCCACTCTACTCTGAAATTGTCAACCCTGTACATTGTTTTACATTTACAGACATGTATTTACATCCATGCCTATTGTTTTAAACGGTGGTCGCTGTTTTTATGACTCTTTTACGGCTGTGGTGTTTTGATGATGTGGTGTCTGTGTCAATGTTTTGTCTTTCTTATGTGCTTTGTAGCTGTGTTTATATTGTGCAATGAACTCTAAGCCACCTTGAGTGCAATTTAATGGTAGAAATGTGGGTTATAAATCATAGTAATGAATGAACGAATGAACAAACCATCTACTATAAACATAACTGTTGCCCATTCAGTTGCCAAAGCTAAGCAAGTCTAGCCCCTCTGTGCTGCTTACAGGAGAGATCACTGCTGAACCATATACACAGTATTGTATATTTAACATAAGAAGAGCCCTGCTGTATCAGGCCACAGGCCCATCTAGTCCAGCTTCCTGTATCTCACAGTGGCCCACCAGGTGCCTCAGGGAGTACATGAGACAACAAGATGCCTGTATCTCACATATACAAATATGCAAATATTTGTATGTCACTTTCTATGAAATAATCAAGGCAGTGATCTGATCAAAAGAAAAATGTATTCCAAATAAAATTCTGACAGAAACAGAAAAATAAGAACTGCTATTTTAATAATTCAAAATGCATTCCATCATGTAAAAATAACAGCATTCAAAGATCAAAGTGACCATACCCAAAATGCCCACAAAAAACTGAGCACCTTCAAGTGCCCACTGGGGTATCTTACCTGCCCCCCAAAGGCCAGAATGGGAACAGGTAGCAGGATTTTTCAGAGCCTCTGTACACCAAGAGAAAACGATCTGTCTGTTCTCCTGACTCGGATGGTAAGGAGTGGAAAACCTGGAGCAGATCTCAATTAATTCTACACTTGAGATGTCTGGGAGAAGAGCGGGGCAAAAGGAAGTGGGTAAGTGGGTAGCTTTAGAATATTTTCATATGTGAAGCCTACATCCTAGGCATGTGACCCATGCCCTAGTGACATCTAGATTAGATTATTGCAATGCGCTCTACGTGGGGCTGCCTTTGAAGACGGTCCGGAAATTACAACTAGTACAGAATGCGGCGGCTCGGGTGGTTGCTGGGGCACGTCGGTTTGACTCTGACGAGCCGTTGCTTCGGCAACTACACTGGCTGCCGGTTCTGTTCCGGGCCCAATTCAAGGTGCTAGTTTTGACTTTTAAAGCCCTTTACGGCTTGGGTCCGGGGTATTTGAGGGACCGCCTCCTTCCATATAATCCAACCCGTACTCTTAGATCATCTGGGGGGGGGGCCCTTTTGACTGTGTCGCCACCAGGAGAAGTGAGAGGGGCGGCAGCCAGGAAGAGGGCCTTCTCGGTGGTGGCCCCCCAACTCTGGAACATCCTCCCCTTAGAATTGAGAACTGCTCCCTCTTTGTTAACATTTCGGCGGGGGCTGAAGACCTTTTTATTCCAAAAAGCTTTTAACTGTTGACAGGCTGGCTGGCTGGTTTGTTACATTTTATATTTTATTTTATGATCCACTGGGCTTGTTGTTTTTAAATTGTATTGTTTTGTTTTAATTTTGTTTTATTGTATTGTTTTAATATTGTTTTTAAATTGCTTTTTAATGTTAACTTTTATATTGTATTTTTATGTTGTAATGCCGCCTTGGGTGCCTCCGGGCAAAAAGGCAGGATAGAAATCAAATAATAATAATACATCCTATACACCAGTGTTTCTCAAAATGTGGGTCAGGACCCACTAGGTGGGCCGTGAACTGATTTTAGGTGACTTGAGTAGCACCTAGTGCAGCCACCATTGAAAATATGGGAAGATGGGACACTGGAAAAAGGGGAGGGATGTATGGTTGTAAATAGGCTTTTTTTCTTTCTGATTCACTTTGCTATTGGAAAATGGCTGAAAAATAACCCTACGTAGTAGCAGATTCTGGCATCATAATGACATCACTTCCAGGTTGACGAATCACCTCTGGTGGGTCCTGGATAGATTGTCATTCTAAAAAGTGGGTTCCGTTGCTGTAAAGTTTGATAACAACTGCAATACACACTTTCCTGGAATTAATCCCTATTGAATCCAAAGGAACTTACTTCTGAGCAGACGTGCACAGGATTGTGCTGAAGGTCACTTAAAACTGCTCTTCCTTCCGTCAAGTTTGTAATGCAAATGTAAAACCACCTAGACATTAGAGAAAGTGCCCAAACAACAGCCCCAACATCTCACTCCTGAGCAGGGCCAACCCAGGGCCTCCTCATTCCTGAGGCAGCTGGCCAAACATGGCCACCTGAACCAGGTGATAGGCTGGCCTCTGCTCCTCCTACTCCCTGGACAGAAAAAGTAAGGAGGTGGAGCAGAAGAGGAAGTGTGGAGGAGAGGAGACTGGTTGGCTAAGGGTGGTTGGTAAGCCCTGTTCACAGGACTGCTGCCATGTCCCTTTCCTAGACAGCTCAGCTCAGCTTCTCATCCCAGCTGTCTCAAAAGATGCTCCTCTGCCTGAACAGCAGGATGGATTGGCCACAGCTTAAAGGTGGCACCAGATCCGTTCTTTCTTTGCTCTGTTCATGCGCTCCTCTGATTCCGACCCCCGAGCTGCTGCAGCCCAAGCTCTTGGCAAAAATCAACCCCCCCGGGACACACGTTTCCCCTCCGTCATCTGCGACAGCTCAGCCTCTGCCATTATCTTTGACCTCAACAGATGCCCCTCATCCTTCTCCTCTCTCCAGTGACTTCCTCCTGTCATTCACCAGCGACCCAGAACAAGTCCCTTTCCCGCTACTCCAGCTCTGACTCGGGCCTGCCAGACCTCGGCAAAATCTCCTGCCCTTTCCTTCCTGCAGACGCCTAATGCAGTCGCCCTTCCTGATGCAGTACTTTGGCCCTTCTTGCTTCCTTCTGGCTTGACCCTCCTCCCTTTTCTGTGTTTGTTTTACCAGCCTGTAAAGTTCCCTGAAACAGGGCAACTGGCAGTGGCTTTGAAAAAATGATGATAGCCTCAAAGAAGTCAGGTCTCTCAGCAGCCATTGGCCATGATAGCTAAGGGCCAAACCAAGCCATCAATTGCAACTGTGTGCCATATCCTTGTGTTTTAGCTTTTTCTGGTGTGGAAATTGCATGCTGGGGAGCTGAAATGGCGTAAAAGCAGAGGAGAGGTTAGGGGGCTTTACCATTTTCCTCTGGATGCAGCTGCACACAATGGACACAATCCAAATCTCCCTACCCCTGCTATGGTTTTGCCCCATTTCACTCCCCCCATGTGATATTTGCAAAAAGGATACCCCATAGCACAGAGCCACATTCTGCATTGTGGTCTTGTTGACCCTCAGTGAGACTCCGTGGCAGAGGAAGAACACTTCTGGGCATTTTATTTATTTATTTTATTATGCCATTGTACAAATCGTGTCCAGTTCTCAGAATCGTGCCACATCTCAGAAAGGATATGGGGACATGACTGAGGCATCTAAAATTATGCATGGGGTGGAAAGAATATACAGAGGGATGTTGTTCTCCCTCTCACACAGCTCTCACTCAGCACCAGAATCAGACAGAGGACGTCCACTAAAACTGACTGGCTGGAGAGTCAGAACAGATAAAAGGAAATATTTCTTTACCCAGTGGAATGGTGGGATTAACCTGTGGAACTCCTTGCTATAGGACATTGTGATGGCATCTTGCCTAGATGTCTTTAAAAGGGGATAGGACAGATTTATGGAGGAAATGTCTGTTATAGGTTCCAAGTCATGATGACTGTACGTAGTCTCTGGGATTTGTGAATGGCAGCAAACCTTGGCCTGATCCAGCAAGACTCTTCTTCTGTTATTGTTGAACCCGGACCTCTGTGGTCTAACATGCAAACTACAACCTGACACTGGATGCAGGGCAAGGTAAACAACAAGGGGTGGGAATGACCTGTCTGCCCTGCCTGTGAGCTTACAGCGCACGTCCAGTACGCTGCTGCTGGGCCCAAAATGCCAGACGAGCTGGACCTTGGTCTGATGATGTGGTCTGATCTGGCAAGACAAGTCTTGTGTTGTTGCATCTCAGAAGCCAGTTTCGTTACCTGCTCAAGCACAGGAGGAGGAACAAAGCAGCTTTGATATCATCTACAGGCTTGTGACAGTCCCAGACAGCAGGTGTGTGTGTGGATTTATGCTCTTCCTCTGATATTTCCCTCCCACCCTGAGGGCAGGTTGGTTTTGGAGAAGCCCTGGCTTGCTCAGGCATCCCCACCCCTCCTCTGTGATTCATGCCGTGGCTGCTGTGATCTTTTCCCCCTTGGCCAGCTGCTCGGTGCCTGCCGCTTGGATCTGAGTGCAGTCACACACGCTCGTAAGTGCCCTCAGCATTCTGGCGTCCTCGTAAACGGAGGAGGCGGACAAAGCAGCGTGGGCTGAATTAACAAGGAAATAAAGCCTTGCGGGGGGAAAAGGCTCTGGGCAGGAGAGGTGGCAGAGCCTGTCTGTTCACAGTGCCATCTGGACTGCCAGGCAAGACGTGTCGCTTGGTCCTGGCAAAGGAGACGCGCGGGGAGAGGAGGGGTGGCTTTGAGGCACGGTGCATGTGTTCTGCGCAGAAGGCCTCTGATTCCATCTCTGGCATGTTCAGTTAACAGAGATCTCAAGCAGTGGCAGGCTTGAGAAAGACCCCTGCAGGAGTCCCTGGGATGTAGACAGCAGTGGGTTGACTCAGAATAAGACAGCTTTGTCTGCTCGTGCTGGTCTGGATTTGAAACTGGAAAAAAGAAGAGCTCTGCTTATGATTAGCTCCTTCTCTACAGTTCCAACTCTTCAGTTCTCTCCATTGTTCTATATCTTATTTACCTGTTACAGAGATGGATGTCCCACCTTTTCATTTGGTATTAAAATGCTCCAGGCATACCCTCCTCTTCCTCCTCCTCCTCCGTTTCCTGCCATCTTGCGAGGTCTTGTCCTGAATATCAAACTGCAGCGACTCTAAAGGGACACAGCGGCTCCAGTTTGCGGGAGGCCTTAAGAAGCTTGTGTCTGACTGTATGACCATCAAGCTGTGCTGCAGGAAGAATGTCAAGTGCCTCTTTCCGAGGAAGTCCCCAGCAAAGCTTGAGCTCATTCCAAAGCATCGTCAAGGCCTTTCTATTTTGGTGTCTAAGGGGTGGTTTAAATGTGCAGCCCCTCCTCGGTTTTGGAACTTAGCTAGGGGAAGAGACAACAGCTCCAGTCAACAAATGGTTTTACAGGAGAACGACTGTGGAGAGGGGGTGGTGGGCATTGATGTCATGTAGGGGGAACGCAGAGGAACTCAG
Organism: Lerista edwardsae; assembly: GCA_029204185.1. Lineage (NCBI taxonomy): Eukaryota > Metazoa > Chordata > Lepidosauria > Squamata > Scincidae > Lerista > Lerista edwardsae. The sequence goes on along the minus strand of JAJKFI010018533.1, from coordinate 1,201 downwards.
TTCCACAAGTTAAAATTAGGGCTGACTCCGCCCACTTCACTCTCCCTCCCCCCTCCCAATTCCTCTGCAAAGAGCTTTTCTTCTTGGTTGGCCGGCACTCAGAGGGTTAAAGGGAGCGACTCTGGATTCCTAGGGGGGTGAAGGCAGTGATGTCATTCAGGGGGAACGGACTAGAACGGGCGTTCTGGATCCTAACGGGCTCCATGGCTGGTTCCCGACAAGTGCCAATCAAAAGTGAGTTCCTGTTCCTAAATCATTTGAATGACACCACTGGTGGTGGGTGCTAAGCTGGTCCCCCACCTAAGCCTGCAAAGTGGGGGACTGCCACAATCACCCCAATCACCACCAGTGCCTCTGCATGCGTCCTTTGTCTCAGGATTTGCAATTGTGAAGCCAGTACTCCCCAAGGGTTTCAGCCTTGCGGCCATCGCCCTTGTTTTTGGGCTTTGGAATGCACTTGTGTTCGGTTCAGCTTCAATGACCATCTTAGGGTGCATTCAAAGGTACATTAATTTGCATGGCTAGACCACTGTGGAAGTGCATGTGTTGTGTTTTGTACTGGCATGCCTGCTTTGAGTCCGCGTCAATCTGTTTCTGCCACTTGGCCGGAGAACCTGGCAGTGCACAATGGTAATTGGCGGACAGCTGGGATGCCACCATCAGGGTGGTTTTGCAATGTGTTCCTTTTTTAATTAAGCAGCAAATGAAAATGTACATGAATCCAAGGCCAGGTGGGTACCAGTTAATGCAGGCAACCTGCCTGAAGCACGGAGGATGACTTGGTCAGTGTTCGAAGTGCTGATAAGTACACCTGTATGAGGCAGCGTGTAGATCGGCAGGGGGGGGCGGGGTATTGGACCATGGAAGGAAAAAAATGCAGAAAAAGTACATTTTTATTTCAAAAAGCTTTTAATTGTTGACAGGCTGGCTGGCTGGTTTTTATACTCTTGCTTATATTTTATGATCCACGGGGCTTGTTGTTGTTTTAAATTTTAATTGTTTTAATATTGTTTTTAAATTATTGCTTTTTAATGTTAAATTGTGAATTTTATTGTATTTTACTGTTTTTGTTGTAAGCCGCCTTGGGTGCCTATGGGCAGAAAGGCGGGGTATAAATTAAATTAAATTAAATTAAATTAAATTAAATTAAATTAAATAATAATAATAATAATAATAATAATAATAATAATAATAATAATAA
>JAJKFI010018528.1:0-11192 GCA_029204185.1 Lerista edwardsae | reverse complement strand
ACACACACACACACACACACACACACACACACACACACACACACACAAACACACACAAAGAGAGAGAGAGAGAAGACTCATTAGTAAGTCATATATTGTCAATGCGAGTTTCAAGTGGGCTTGAATTGTGATGCCACTCATTTTTTCAGAAATCAATCACTGATTGCCTTCTAAGCATCTGTCATGTATAAATGGATCGGGGGGAACTAATTTTGATGTTTGGAGCCAATTTAAATCTTGGACTGGCTGCATGACCGTGGGAGGAAAAGTGAGAGGAGGTATGTTCATTACTGGAGACATTAAACCGACCTCTTTTCATTTGATGAATAATGCCTGTGATTATACCTTGACAGATTTTTCAGATACAAAGGAGATTTTTATCACTCAAAAGAATGTGGCAATATGTCATTAAGCCCTTGCATATTCTAGCTATTATCTAATGATGGGAGAGATCATTTCAGAGTCGTAAGCGCATGGCTGAGGGTTTGTCATTGGTCTACATCCATACTCTGTAATCGCATGGCTTTGACACCTGTGGCTGATATCTACTGTTAGAAAAGGCCAACCTTCTCAAATTCTGGACCACTTGGTGGGTACTGCAGCAATGACCCTGTGGCTATGGGGCGCAGTCCACCAACAAAGGCCATGAGTTCAGAGGCGGATCTACAGGGAGGGCAAAGCTCTAGGTGTTGCAAGGAGCCTTACCCTGTCATGTAAATCCCTCCTCTCCCTTGCTGCTGTAGCCAGTAAGCAATGCCAAGATGTTGCTTTTCCCTGTGAGGATTGGCTAAAACGGTGCAGGAGAGGAGGGATTTCCACTGCAAGGTAAGGCTTCTTGCAAAACTTAGAGCTTTGCCCTCCCTTAGATCTGCCTCTGCATGAGTTGATAGTTGGATATGATGACTCAGTGCAATCCTATTTTACTCACTGGAAACAAGCACCTCCATTGATGACCATTTCTTTGCTCCAGGACTATGCAGTCTTATTTAGGTAGCTAGCTATGCATTTGTTTTGGAATGAATTAACAACCCAACGAAGGGCGCAACCCTACCCAGCACCGGCATGGCGAGGCCGGTCAGCCAGCACCATATCCGACGCGAGGTCTGGGAGGCTGGAGCCTCCCCGCGGCAAGGGCACATTCGTGCCCTTACTGTAGGGGAGGCTCCAGCCTCCCTGGTGCACTCCTCAGATCTGCGTCTGCTAAATAGCAGGCACAGACCCAAGAAGACCATGTGGCCCAAACTGGAGCTGCATGGCTTCCCAAGTGGGTATATAAGGCCTTCCCATAAGGCCAAATCCTGGACCCACCTCCGTCCAGAGCCGGCACGCCCACTGGCCTGCCCATCGCCTGCCAACCACCCGCTTATTTTCTGCCCAGAAACACTCTCCCCATTCTAAAGTGGCGAGTTCCTTGCGCCGGCCGGCTTTGGCCACTGCAAAGGAGGCGCAGCCAACATTCCCTTAGTGCTGACACTGGGGTGCCAATCGGCGCTCCTGAGTTGGCGCTAAGTGCGCAGCGTCAACGCAAGCCTGTGGTGTCGATGCTGCGCGGGTTGTAGGATTGCACTGTGAACGTGGCCTTTTAAGTCCAGCTTTCATTTGTTATTTCAGGAATTCAATCAATCAATCACTAGTATTTATACACCGCTTTTCAACACAAAGTTCACAAAGCGGTTTACAGGCAAATAATAACATTAAAGTTAAATGGCTCCCTGTCCCAAAAGGGCTCACAATCTAAAAGAATGGAGAACACCCCCAGCAACAGCCACGAGAAAGACACTGTGCTGGGGTGAAGAGGGACAATTGCTCTCCCCCTGCTAAATATAAGAGGACACCACTTGAAAAAAGTGCCTCTTGCCCAGTTAGCAGGGAATGAATGGGTACGGTGTGGGTTTTCTAATCACCATTCATGACTCATTTGGAGGGAGATTTCCTGTGCCCAGAAGACATGTTTCCTGGTGCAAGAAGCCTGCTTTTGACAGCTCTGCAGTTTGTGATAAGGGAAACTCCAGAGTGCTAGTTCAGGCCACACAGAGGTTTTTCAGGCAGACGCTTGTGGGAGGATTCCGAGCCTCCCACAAGTCTGGGCCGACTTTCTTAGCTGTGTGAAGCCAAAGGAAGCTCCTGCAAGACTAATCCTGCCATGCAGAGCATCCAGGGATTGGAGGTGCCTTGCACACTTCTCCTGATCCCTGGCTGCCTTCAGAGCACCGGGTGGTCAGGATTAGTTCGGCTGAGTCTTTTCTTGGCTGCCTGAAGCTGCTGTAATCAGGTGGAATATAAATGTGAGTTATGCACGTGAACGGGCCTGTTCTGAATCAGAAATGAAACAAATCAGATTCTAGTGGATAAGAACCAAAACCAACACAACTTCTAAAACAAAGGGAATAACGAAAAAGGGGTTGTTTTTTTTCCATACACACTTCTAGAAGACAGAAGTGCTAAACCAATAAATATGAGTCAGGAACTCCACAGAGGAGAGAACAGCTGGGGTGGGGGAAGATTTCAGTGGAAAGCAGTAGAAACAAAAAGGGTTGCACTTCCCCTCCCCAAACATACGAACATAAGAAGAGCCCCACTGGATCAGGCCAAAGGCCATCTAGTCCAGCTCCCTGTATCTCACTGTGGCCCACCAGGTGCCTCAGGGAGTCCAGTAGCCAACAAGATGCTTGCATCTCATTGCCATTTCCCTGCATCTGGCATTCTGAGGTAGTTTACTTCCAAAGTATGGAGGTTGCACTACCCATCATGGCCTCTAGTCTGCGACGGACCTTTCCTCCAGAAATCTTTCTGGTCCCCTTTTGAAGGCATCTAAGCTAGATGCCATCAACACCTCCTCCGGCAAGGAGTTCCACAGATTAATTACACGCTGGGTAAAAAATTATTTCATTTTATCTGTTCTCCTTTGTATGTTTGACCCCGTCCTGAGGATGTTCTGGAGCAGAGGCTTATGCTAACTCTGCAATGTGACTGCAGGGTAACACGCAGTTTGGCAGGGGTCTGTGAACCAAACTGCAGCATAATGATTTCGCTCACTGAGGCTGAGGTTTTAACTTTGCCACATTAAAAAAAGGGTTTCTTGACAACGTATACCATTATATTGAGAAAAACACATTCATTGAGAAATAAATGGCCCAGATTAGAAAGAAAGGCTCCCGCATAGCTAAACCTGCCTGGCTTGCAATGCTATGTAATATAGAAAAGGCGTAGGAAGAAGCAGGCTGTGTGTTTTGTTCTCCTTGAAGAACTGGAGTTCCTTTGTTTCCCATAAAGAGTGATTGTGGCTTGCCATTGTTTATGCAGTCCCTGACCGGCTCACGTGGGTCCCGGGGGCGTCTTGCAGGAAGCAAGCAGGTGACTGTGGCTTTGCATGGTGAACGTGAATCAGAAAGGTAGATCTTCTTGTCTAATGAACTGTGACTTAAGAGGAGGTCCCCCTGCTGAGCACTAATACAGTGCTAAATATTCTGTCCCAAAACTGCCAGGAGAACTGGCCAAAATCTGAGCCTAGCACTGGCCAAACCTGGGCCCAGTTGTCATCACATCCCTGGCTTGGCTTCCTCACAGACACAGCCATTAGCCAATCATCGGCACTGTGGAGATAGATGTTCAACCGTTGCGTTGCATTACCCAGTCTGGTCTGGGACCCAGTCAGAAGGAAATGGCCTTAGCCGTCACCATTCTACAGAGCTTCCTCTGCAGGCAGCAGCTTGCCTGGGGAATGGAGCAGGGTAACTCCCTGGCTGGTTTTCCTAGGGAATTCTAGTCGAGATTTTTGCATCTGATTTCTGTTTGTGAAGCCTAATCTCAGAATCAGGAAGTGGACTTTGGACATTGTGCGTGGGTAGCAATAAATTGGCACATTTCTCACCCCACCCAGACTGACATCAGTTATTCAAGACTTAAAGATCTGGTCCCCTGGGGATTAAAACTGTTTCATCCGTTTGGTGAGAGAGGCAGTAAAACAAGCATAAGGAGCTGACTTACACGGTCCGACTATTGATCTATACAGCTTAGGGGCATCCTGATCAGATCAGATCTGCTGCCTGAATTGAGGCAGATCCACTGCCTCTCTAGCACCCTCCCCCCCAAAAAACCTTATGCATGTGTGTGCAGCCTACTACTGCTACTGCCACTTCCTCCTCCTTCCTCTCCTACATACCTACATACCCACCTGCCTGCTTAGGCACATTCGTGTTGCGAATGTCCCATAAAGCATATCCTTAACACCTTACCACTTGCACTGGGGCAACACTCCGTCAGCGCTGGCTGCCGGTAAGCCCATTTGAGGCGGAGGGAGGGCAGGGAGGGGGAGGAATTGGACAGAGGGAGGAGCCAGTCCGCAAGGGGGTTGGACCCGGGGGTTGGATCTGGCTACCACTGCCAGATCCAATGCCCCACCTCAAACCAGTAGTCCAACATATAATAGGGCTGCTTGATTCACTGCCATCAGAATAGTCAAGGAGCCCCATTGCGGGTGACAGGCTTTTCCTGCGGGAAGGGGATGAACACCCTCTATCACCCTCCCCAGTCTATTTAGAAATTTGACTCTATCACCCTCTCCAGTCCACAGTGTGCAACACTGCTACATGCCAAGCCGGTTTGTGCAACCTTTACTAGAGTCCTGAGAACACTGCTTTTGGGGCCTGCGAAGAGTCCTACCTGTGGTTCAGGGCAGTGCATGGCAAGCAGCAGAGAGACAACACAAACCAGGCCTTTCCTGCAGCAACCATGTGCTCTTCTCTTGCCATTGTCTGATGAGTCGTCTTTGAGACCATGAACACTCTTGGAATCACACGGCAAAACACCTGCACCCTAATCCCTTCATTAGTACTGAGGCGTCAGGCGGACATGCACAAGACTATGTGACATAATGCACAATCATTTGGGCCTGCGTGAGGCAAGGTAAAAGCGGTTCAGCCAAACTGTTGCTGGCAAAGAGGTTAAACCTCAATATTTATTTTGGCCCCTTTGTTTTTAATATGACTGGAGAACTTTGAAGTGCAGGGAAAATAATACTGAACTGAGCTGGCCTAAGAAAGGAGATCCAAAGATTTTACTGCCTGATTTATTTTGGCAGATGCTGGGGCCAGGGGGCATGACTCTTTGCCTCTGCTCAATTATCTCAAATTTCTAAATAGACTACTAAGTGGAACGAGGAAAAAAAACACTACAGTAAACATAATTCCTCATACCAGACAACGTTCTCTTGATGCAATGGGAAAAACATTAGATTTTAGACAGCTTCGTTTTCACCTTCACATAACGTTATCAATGTACATGGTACTTTAGATGGATAGAGTGTCATTTTAAAAAGTGGCCTCCTGCTAAAAGGTTTGGGCAGGGATGAACGGAGACCCAAGTGCGCCCATGGCAGGGCAACGAAACCGTGCCCCCAGCACGTCGCCTCACCCCCATGTGTCGCCCAGCCACGCCTCCCTGCGCCCGGAATAGCTCCATTTTGGAGTGGAACGGACGCAAGGGAGGGAGGGAGGGCCATATGGCATGCGGGTTAGTTCACGGACTCCATGCAATGGTGCCCCACCGCCAGTGGCGGATCTAGGGGGGCAAGGGGGCACGAGCCCTGGGCGCCATTTTGGGAGGGGGGCGCCGTAACTATGGCGCGCCCCACCCCCAAAATGGCGCCCGCGGCCTGCCCAGGCCCTGCACCGCGTTCTCCTCGCTCCGGCTGGCCTTAAAGAGCCAGCCAGAGCGAGGAGAACATGCTGCCGCCTGGCCCCCCCTCCTGCCTCTTAGAGTGAGGGACGGGGTGCCGCGCGGCGTTCTCCGCGCTCCGGCTGACTCTTTAATGCCAGCCGGAACACGGAGAACGCGCTGCCGCCCGGCGCCCCCTCCCGCTTCTCAAGGCCGGGGCGCCGCGTTCTGTTCGCTCTCGCCGGCCTTAAAGGGCCGACAGCAGCGAACAGAATGCGCTCCTTAGAGGGGGCAGGGCGCAACATCATGACGTCACGATGTCGTGACGTCATGACGTGCGTGCCCCAGGGGCGCCTTTTCATTGGGCGCCATGGGCGCCATTTCAAGAGGATCCGCCCCTGCCCGCCGCCCCACCACTGCCGGCGCCCATGGCTCGCGCCACCCTGGGTTACACCCAGCGTACCGGCTGAATGCCGCCGCTGGTTACACCCTTCCTCCACCTCTGGGTTTGGGAATCACTGGCATAGACAATCTGAACAAAATAGATCAATGGTCTGATTAAGGGTGCAATCCTAACCAACCTTCCAGCACCACGGTAAGGGCAATGCAGCTCCAAGATAAGGAAACGAATATTCCCTTACCTGGAGGAGGCTTCCATTGACTACTACTCCACTGCAGGATGCAGCACGTGCCCAGTTGGCACAGCTAGGTCAGTGCTGGAAAGTTGGTTAGGATGGCACCCTGAGTTTAAGACAGCTGCCTCTTTTCATCTTGATTGTCACACATGGCAGAGAGTATCTCCACTTTCTATCAGGAACACTGATGCCCCTCTTCTCTTTTTCGTGTTTTATCTGCTTGAGGAAGCATTCTGTGCATCTCAGAAGCTAGTGCATTACTTGGTGACTTTCAGCTGGTCGAAACAGAGCGAGGGGATGAAAAGGAAAAAGGGGGGAACCAAAGCTGCCAGGGAAGGAGTATGAGAAAATACAGACCTAGCTTACATTTCCCTCAGTCGGGAAGAGGTCTAAGAGGTTACACAAAAGTGTGTGAAGACAAGAAAGCAGTCGGAGAAAAACAGACCGAAGGAACCAGCTCAGTGGCACAATGTGAAACCTGACAAAAGGAAGAAGGAACAAGGGCTTTACTTCCCTCTGAAGGTCTTCCACAGAGTCTTCTGATGTATGGAAGCCTGAAATGGCAAGACAAGGTGAAGTATGATCTGTTGGGATTTTTGAAAGGAAGTTTCTGGCTCTTTCTGTAAAATCCTCCAGCTCAAGTACGATGAACTTTTTAAAAGACAGGAGGGAAAAAATGATGTTAAATGTGTAGTTTGGAATTTTTTATTTAAATGCAGCCCATCCATGAGATGCCACATCTGGCAGCCAATTCACCCCCTTCACCCACTTGCTTTCTCTCCACACTTCTGCTCTCCCTATCGTCTTTTTCCAGTTTAGGGAATGGGGACAGCAGAGGATGGCCTACCACCAGGTAAGGGGGGCAGCATTTGGCACGCCGTCTCGAGCACTGGGAGCTCTTGGACTGGCCCTGATGAAACAGCAGCCACCAATCGGCCGATCAGGATTGGAGCCATCACGGCACGTGAGGAAGAAATAGTGACACAACGGTTTCCCATTGTGCTGCGGTTCCGACAACATTCGTATCTCAAAGCTGCTGTGAGACCCAAGGAAGCCCCTTCCATTGGCTTCCCTTGGAGACAGAATGGTTTGGGGCAATGGATTCGGGGTGAAATCTCTCCCAGTCTTCCTGCCCCTGAAGTGCGCTGCTCAGGGGCTGAAATGGCTCCACCTCAGGACAGTATTGATAATTCTTTTGATCCCGCTTCTTCTGGAGGTGGGAGGTGGGCTTTCCCCTGCAAACTCAGCTGGCTGCAGCATTTGTTGCAGATGAAGAAGTGGGCAAGAAAAAGAGAGGAGCCCAGCACAGGAAGTGGAGAGGGGATTTCCTGTTGCCCGGAAGGCCTTGGTTGCTAAGAGGTTGCTTAGCAACCACAGAAGAGTTATTTTGCAGCCCCTTTCCTGGAACTCGGAACTAGGGGTGTGTGTGTGTGTGTGTGTGTGTGTGTGTGTGTGTGTGTGTGTGTGTGTGTGTGTGTGTGTGTGTAAAAAGAGGGCCTCTTTGTGATGGTGAGGTATTCTCCACCTCCTTGGGTGGGCAGTAGGGTGAAGAGCAGTGATGGCAGGCAACCATGTGGGCTGATGGGAAAACAGGAGATGCCCAGCAATTGAGGGAATGGAGTCCAGGTCTGGTCATCTCATTAGCCGCAGCTGCCTTTACTTTTCAGCATTACATTGCTGTGATTCGTAAAGCAGCAGGTGGCGAGGAGGGAGGAGAAGGAGAAGGACTTGGGGGATAAATCATCGACTGAGCAGGGGCCAGAATCAGCCCACTTTCCCAGCGTTACTCATGAGGACAGTTGAATCAGGATGATATTTCTCTCGACCACGACATGTGCGGGAACAGCAGAGCACAAGTGCGTGGTCAGGAAAAACACAAGCAGTTGAGATTTGGTTAGGCTCAGTGGTTAGTGTTAAATACGATAGGTTCCTATCAACAGCTGTTGTCTAATCCCATGACCTCCAGCTACCCCATTTTTAACACTGGTGCTTGTCCATCTAGCCCAATGTGGACCACTCTCAGAGTCAGAGAGGCCAGCACACAGACGTGCGCCATCCTCCCTGACTCCGAGAGTGGTCCAAACGCTTTTTATGGTGGCCCTTGTGCCGGCCAAACTTTGCTGGCCTAACTGTGCCAGCCTAACTCCAGGTTCGGATTGCACCTTCAGTATTATTCACAAATGAGATTGCACTGGTTTTAGCAATGCATTGAATCACACTGCATTTAACGTTGTCGTACTAAGCACTGAGTAGACACTCTACATGATTTTAATCTTTCCAGGTAGTGTCCGGGTGTGGGGTGGGGCTTGAGTTCAGAGGTAATCCTAAATAATTAGGGATTCTTTGATCTCAGTCCCCTCTAGGTAAGTCTCAGAAGGGGACTGAAGCTGCCTCAAGAAGGATCAAAAGGAGTTAAGAGCAAGACAAACAAATTACAAAGGGCATTACAGCAAGATGCCCTTATTTATTTTTTCATTCAGTTCTTGTTAAAAGAATAGCAACAAAGGAAACATTTAACTGTTGGTTGTTAACATGCCATTAGACTGTTGGTTTTGGTGATGACACAAAAGGAGCAAAGGCACTGATCATTAACTCCACAGTCAGTCTGTGCGCAGAAAGTGCACGCTGCAACTTTAAATATCAGCATAATTGTAGGAGTCAGGGATGTAATGGATATATTGTGCTTGGTCTTTGATCCTGCCTGCAGATTTATTACAACAAGCCCTCCTGATATCTGATAACCTTTATAGTGCAGGATGGGTTGGGGGGAAGCATTAACCTCCTCCCCCCCACCTGCCTTGCAATCTCTTCTTCTAGTTTCTGAGAGTTCAGAGTCAAAGCCTGCCTTATGACCATTTGCTGGAAAGTTCAGGGAAAAAAGCATTTCAAGATAGACATAATGATTGTGGGTTTTTTTTTTAATCGGGGCTACACATTTCCAAGCTCAGGATCCTGCAATACTCCCCCCCCCCCAATTAGGAGCACCACTGGTTGACAGCCTAATTATTCAGCTTTTCAACCGTTCCATACTACAGTGATGTGATGCTGGGAGTGAAGTACTGATGCTCAAGGTTAGCTTCTTGGCATAGTTTAGAAATTGATACACGCGCTCTTACTTGAGTAGTACAGAAATCAAATAGCAGACGATTGATGTTTACATTGCTAAAGTTAGAAAATGTTTTGAAAATGTGTTTGGCCTGGACCTGAGTGCATAGGTGGAGAGGACTGAGCCAAGGGCATAGCTAATAATAATAATAATAATAATAATAATAATAATAATAATAATAATAATAATAATAGTAGTAGTAGTAGTAGTAGTAGTAGTAGTAGTAGTAGTAGTAGTATTTATATGCCGCCTTTCTTTGGTCATTAGATTGCTCCTCTGACTTTAATTCAAGGCGGTTTACATAGGCAGATTTTATTTCTCTAAACCCCCAAGGGTTTTTTTTACAAATTACAAAAAAGTTCTATCTTTCAAGAACTACAACAACATACAGATGGAACTTTTGTGGTCTAGTCCTTCTTTCTGGCCGCACAATTGCCTTCCTGCTGGCTGATAGACAGTTTATCTGCTCCCACCAAAGAAACAGCTGGCCCAGCACAACTCCTCTCTCACAGGCAGCTGCAAGTCTTATCAGTCTTATCAGTCGCAATTCTCAAGGTCTGCCGCTCACGGAAGCTTCCTGTGTTCTCGAACGGGCGACCTTCGGATCTTAGCTTCAGGCAAATGGAGGTTTTAACCCTCTCGACTAAACCTCCTGCCCATTAAGGAAAGTGTAGCCCAGTGCAGAGGGCAAAATGTTGTCCCAGAAGTGACGTCACAACAGGAAATGACATCACAGATGTATTTTCGTTTTCTCTGGGGTTGTGGCCATAACTTTTGATACAGCAAATATATTACACTCTGGTTTGTTTCATTGCATTCTGCATTCAATTCCCTTTCCGATGATATATAACTTGATGGTATTATTCATACATTATAAGGTTTTCACCATTTTGGCCACTAATGTCAAACTCAGCTTGTTGCCCCCCTAAGGCTTATTGCCCAGTGCAATTGCACCCCCCTGCACTTCTTTAGCTACGCCCCTGGACTGAGCACAGGTCACCAGTGAAATCATAGACACTTGTCCAATCAGTGCCTATGATATTTGTGCAACCTCATTCTAGACAGCACATGTAATTGCATGGAGAAGTGGTCATTAAAGAGAAATCACAATTTTGTGGCAATTTACAGGATGGAAAATGCCTGCATATTTCCATATTGATATGCATTGATATGTGCAATATCAGTCATCTGTATGGTCCAAGCAGATTATCCAATTAGCACCCCACATGCCCTCAAAGTTTTACAAATAACCAAAGAGTGTTTTTATGGCAATTTATTATGCCCTGTCTGATTATATGGTAAAGTGATCATCAGATTATTCCTTGGCCACAGGCTACTACTACTCACTCACTCAGTAGTCACGTTGGTTTTCAATATGGCAGAGTTTGAGAAATTATGCACTGGGAAAAATCCATGCTGGGTTTTTTAAATTGTTATTACAGCTGTGGCTTTCATCCCTTGCTCAGATGCTCTCCACAGGATATGCTCCCACCCGATGCTACATGGAGAACTCTGAGCCAAAGATACAGCTAAGACACTCCAGCAACAAAAGCAGGAAATACAAAGGGGAGAAAAGGAGCTGGGCAAATGGCTGCTAATTGCACTGGTGCTGGAAAGGGAAGGAATTGAATGGTTAAACGTTTCCTTTTCCTCAGAATGCCCACTGGACTCCTGCCTAACAAGGGGAGTTCATTGACTCAGCAAAAACAAGGGAACAGGATTGGTTGTGGGATTAGTATCATGTCTAGAGTGTTGCAGTTTCACATCTCACAGTCCAGAACTGGTAGAAACTGGCA
>JAJKFI010018527.1:0-11196 GCA_029204185.1 Lerista edwardsae | reverse complement strand
ACACACACACACACACACACACACACACACACACACACACACACACAAACACACACAAAGAGAGAGAGAGAGAAGACTCATTAGTAAGTCATATATTGTCAATGCGAGTTTCAAGTGGGCTTGAATTGTGATGCCACTCATTTTTTCAGAAATCAATCACTGATTGCCTTCTAAGCATCTGTCATGTATAAATGGATCGGGGGGGAACTAATTTTGATGTTTGGAGCCAATTTAAATCTTGGACTGGCTGCATGACCGTGGGAGGAAAAGTGAGAGGAGGTATGTTCATTACTGGAGACATTAAACCGACCTCTTTTCATTTGATGAATAATGCCTGTGATTATACCTTGACAGATTTTTCAGATACAAAGGAGATTTTTATCACTCAAAAGAATGTGGCAATATGTCATTAAGCCCTTGCATATTCTAGCTATTATCTAATGATGGGAGAGATCATTTCAGAGTCGTAAGCGCATGGCTGAGGGTTTGTCATTGGTCTACATCCATACTCTGTAATCGCATGGCTTTGACACCTGTGGCTGATATCTACTGTTAGAAAAGGCCAACCTTCTCAAATTCTGGACCACTTGGTGGGTACTGCAGCAATGACCCTGTGGCTATGGGGCGCAGTCCACCAACAAAGGCCATGAGTTCAGAGGCGGATCTACAGGGAGGGCAAAGCTCTAGGTGTTGCAAGGAGCCTTACCCTGTCATGTAAATCCCTCCTCTCCCTTGCTGCTGTAGCCAGTAAGCAATGCCAAGATGTTGCTTTTCCCTGTGAGGATTGGCTAAAACGGTGCAGGAGAGGAGGGATTTCCACTGCAAGGTAAGGCTTCTTGCAAAACTTAGAGCTTTGCCCTCCCTTAGATCTGCCTCTGCATGAGTTGATAGTTGGATATGATGACTCAGTGCAATCCTATTTTACTCACTGGAAACAAGCACCTCCATTGATGACCATTTCTTTGCTCCAGGACTATGCAGTCTTATTTAGGTAGCTAGCTATGCATTTGTTTTGGAATGAATTAACAACCCAACGAAGGGCGCAACCCTACCCAGCACCGGCATGGCGAGGCCGGTCAGCCAGCACCATATCCGACGCGAGGTCTGGGAGGCTGGAGCCTCCCCGCGGCAAGGGCACATTCGTGCCCTTACTGTAGGGGAGGCTCCAGCCTCCCTGGTGCACTCCTCAGATCTGCGTCTGCTAAATAGCAGGCACAGACCCAAGAAGACCATGTGGCCCAAACTGGAGCTGCATGGCTTCCCAAGTGGGTATATAAGGCCTTCCCATAAGGCCAAATCCTGGACCCACCTCCGTCCAGAGCCGGCACGCCCACTGGCCTGCCCATCGCCTGCCAACCACCCGCTTATTTTCTGCCCAGAAACACTCTCCCCATTCTAAAGTGGCGAGTTCCTTGCGCCGGCCGGCTTTGGCCACTGCAAAGGAGGCGCAGCCAACATTCCCTTAGTGCTGACACTGGGGTGCCAATCGGCGCTCCTGAGTTGGCGCTAAGTGCGCAGCGTCAACGCAAGCCTGTGGTGTCGATGCTGCGCGGGTTGTAGGATTGCACTGTGAACGTGGCCTTTTAAGTCCAGCTTTCATTTGTTATTTCAGGAATTCAATCAATCAATCACTAGTATTTATACACCGCTTTTCAACACAAAGTTCACAAAGCGGTTTACAGGCAAATAATAACATTAAAGTTAAATGGCTCCCTGTCCCAAAAGGGCTCACAATCTAAAAGAATGGAGAACACCCCCAGCAACAGCCACGAGAAAGACACTGTGCTGGGGTGAAGAGGGACAATTGCTCTCCCCCTGCTAAATATAAGAGGACACCACTTGAAAAAAGTGCCTCTTGCCCAGTTAGCAGGGAATGAATGGGTACGGTGTGGGTTTTCTAATCACCATTCATGACTCATTTGGAGGGAGATTTCCTGTGCCCAGAAGACATGTTTCCTGGTGCAAGAAGCCTGCTTTTGACAGCTCTGCAGTTTGTGATAAGGGAAACTCCAGAGTGCTAGTTCAGGCCACACAGAGGTTTTTCAGGCAGACGCTTGTGGGAGGATTCCGAGCCTCCCACAAGTCTGGGCCGACTTTCTTAGCTGTGTGAAGCCAAAGGAAGCTCCTGCAAGACTAATCCTGCCATGCAGAGCATCCAGGGATTGGAGGTGCCTTGCACACTTCTCCTGATCCCTGGCTGCCTTCAGAGCACCGGGTGGTCAGGATTAGTTCGGCTGAGTCTTTTCTTGGCTGCCTGAAGCTGCTGTAATCAGGTGGAATATAAATGTGAGTTATGCACGTGAACGGGCCTGTTCTGAATCAGAAATGAAACAAATCAGATTCTAGTGGATAAGAACCAAAACCAACACAACTTCTAAAACAAAGGGAATAACGAAAAAGGGGTTGTTTTTTTTTCCATACACACTTCTAGAAGACAGAAGTGCTAAACCAATAAATATGAGTCAGGAACTCCACAGAGGAGAGAACAGCTGGGGTGGGGGAAGATTTCAGTGGAAAGCAGTAGAAACAAAAAGGGTTGCACTTCCCCTCCCCAAACATACGAACATAAGAAGAGCCCCACTGGATCAGGCCAAAGGCCATCTAGTCCAGCTCCCTGTATCTCACTGTGGCCCACCAGGTGCCTCAGGGAGTCCAGTAGCCAACAAGATGCTTGCATCTCATTGCCATTTCCCTGCATCTGGCATTCTGAGGTAGTTTACTTCCAAAGTATGGAGGTTGCACTACCCATCATGGCCTCTAGTCTGCGACGGACCTTTCCTCCAGAAATCTTTCTGGTCCCCTTTTGAAGGCATCTAAGCTAGATGCCATCAACACCTCCTCCGGCAAGGAGTTCCACAGATTAATTACACGCTGGGTAAAAAATTATTTCATTTTATCTGTTCTCCTTTGTATGTTTGACCCCGTCCTGAGGATGTTCTGGAGCAGAGGCTTATGCTAACTCTGCAATGTGACTGCAGGGTAACACGCAGTTTGGCAGGGGTCTGTGAACCAAACTGCAGCATAATGATTTCGCTCACTGAGGCTGAGGTTTTAACTTTGCCACATTAAAAAAAGGGTTTCTTGACAACGTATACCATTATATTGAGAAAAACACATTCATTGAGAAATAAATGGCCCAGATTAGAAAGAAAGGCTCCCGCATAGCTAAACCTGCCTGGCTTGCAATGCTATGTAATATAGAAAAGGCGTAGGAAGAAGCAGGCTGTGTGTTTTGTTCTCCTTGAAGAACTGGAGTTCCTTTGTTTCCCATAAAGAGTGATTGTGGCTTGCCATTGTTTATGCAGTCCCTGACCGGCTCACGTGGGTCCCGGGGGCGTCTTGCAGGAAGCAAGCAGGTGACTGTGGCTTTGCATGGTGAACGTGAATCAGAAAGGTAGATCTTCTTGTCTAATGAACTGTGACTTAAGAGGAGGTCCCCCTGCTGAGCACTAATACAGTGCTAAATATTCTGTCCCAAAACTGCCAGGAGAACTGGCCAAAATCTGAGCCTAGCACTGGCCAAACCTGGGCCCAGTTGTCATCACATCCCTGGCTTGGCTTCCTCACAGACACAGCCATTAGCCAATCATCGGCACTGTGGAGATAGATGTTCAACCGTTGCGTTGCATTACCCAGTCTGGTCTGGGACCCAGTCAGAAGGAAATGGCCTTAGCCGTCACCATTCTACAGAGCTTCCTCTGCAGGCAGCAGCTTGCCTGGGGAATGGAGCAGGGTAACTCCCTGGCTGGTTTTCCTAGGGAATTCTAGTCGAGATTTTTGCATCTGATTTCTGTTTGTGAAGCCTAATCTCAGAATCAGGAAGTGGACTTTGGACATTGTGCGTGGGTAGCAATAAATTGGCACATTTCTCACCCCACCCAGACTGACATCAGTTATTCAAGACTTAAAGATCTGGTCCCCTGGGGATTAAAACTGTTTCATCCGTTTGGTGAGAGAGGCAGTAAAACAAGCATAAGGAGCTGACTTACACGGTCCGACTATTGATCTATACAGCTTAGGGGCATCCTGATCAGATCAGATCTGCTGCCTGAATTGAGGCAGATCCACTGCCTCTCTAGCACCCTCCCCCCCCAAAAAACCTTATGCATGTGTGTGCAGCCTACTACTGCTACTGCCACTTCCTCCTCCTTCCTCTCCTACATACCTACATACCCACCTGCCTGCTTAGGCACATTCGTGTTGCGAATGTCCCATAAAGCATATCCTTAACACCTTACCACTTGCACTGGGGCAACACTCCGTCAGCGCTGGCTGCCGGTAAGCCCATTTGAGGCGGAGGGAGGGCAGGGAGGGGGAGGAATTGGACAGAGGGAGGAGCCAGTCCGCAAGGGGGTTGGACCCGGGGGTTGGATCTGGCTACCACTGCCAGATCCAATGCCCCACCTCAAACCAGTAGTCCAACATATAATAGGGCTGCTTGATTCACTGCCATCAGAATAGTCAAGGAGCCCCATTGCGGGTGACAGGCTTTTCCTGCGGGAAGGGGATGAACACCCTCTATCACCCTCCCCAGTCTATTTAGAAATTTGACTCTATCACCCTCTCCAGTCCACAGTGTGCAACACTGCTACATGCCAAGCCGGTTTGTGCAACCTTTACTAGAGTCCTGAGAACACTGCTTTTGGGGCCTGCGAAGAGTCCTACCTGTGGTTCAGGGCAGTGCATGGCAAGCAGCAGAGAGACAACACAAACCAGGCCTTTCCTGCAGCAACCATGTGCTCTTCTCTTGCCATTGTCTGATGAGTCGTCTTTGAGACCATGAACACTCTTGGAATCACACGGCAAAACACCTGCACCCTAATCCCTTCATTAGTACTGAGGCGTCAGGCGGACATGCACAAGACTATGTGACATAATGCACAATCATTTGGGCCTGCGTGAGGCAAGGTAAAAGCGGTTCAGCCAAACTGTTGCTGGCAAAGAGGTTAAACCTCAATATTTATTTTGGCCCCTTTGTTTTTAATATGACTGGAGAACTTTGAAGTGCAGGGAAAATAATACTGAACTGAGCTGGCCTAAGAAAGGAGATCCAAAGATTTTACTGCCTGATTTATTTTGGCAGATGCTGGGGCCAGGGGGCATGACTCTTTGCCTCTGCTCAATTATCTCAAATTTCTAAATAGACTACTAAGTGGAACGAGGAAAAAAAACACTACAGTAAACATAATTCCTCATACCAGACAACGTTCTCTTGATGCAATGGGAAAAACATTAGATTTTAGACAGCTTCGTTTTCACCTTCACATAACGTTATCAATGTACATGGTACTTTAGATGGATAGAGTGTCATTTTAAAAAGTGGCCTCCTGCTAAAAGGTTTGGGCAGGGATGAACGGAGACCCAAGTGCGCCCATGGCAGGGCAACGAAACCGTGCCCCCAGCACGTCGCCTCACCCCCATGTGTCGCCCAGCCACGCCTCCCTGCGCCCGGAATAGCTCCATTTTGGAGTGGAACGGACGCAAGGGAGGGAGGGAGGGCCATATGGCATGCGGGTTAGTTCACGGACTCCATGCAATGGTGCCCCACCGCCAGTGGCGGATCTAGGGGGGCAAGGGGGCACGAGCCCTGGGCGCCATTTTGGGAGGGGGGCGCCGTAACTATGGCGCGCCCCACCCCCAAAATGGCGCCCGCGGCCTGCCCAGGCCCTGCACCGCGTTCTCCTCGCTCCGGCTGGCCTTAAAGAGCCAGCCAGAGCGAGGAGAACATGCTGCCGCCTGGCCCCCCCTCCTGCCTCTTAGAGTGAGGGACGGGGTGCCGCGCGGCGTTCTCCGCGCTCCGGCTGACTCTTTAATGCCAGCCGGAACACGGAGAACGCGCTGCCGCCCGGCGCCCCCTCCCGCTTCTCAAGGCCGGGGCGCCGCGTTCTGTTCGCTCTCGCCGGCCTTAAAGGGCCGACAGCAGCGAACAGAATGCGCTCCTTAGAGGGGGCAGGGCGCAACATCATGACGTCACGATGTCGTGACGTCATGACGTGCGTGCCCCAGGGGCGCCTTTTCATTGGGCGCCATGGGCGCCATTTCAAGAGGATCCGCCCCTGCCCGCCGCCCCACCACTGCCGGCGCCCATGGCTCGCGCCACCCTGGGTTACACCCAGCGTACCGGCTGAATGCCGCCGCTGGTTACACCCTTCCTCCACCTCTGGGTTTGGGAATCACTGGCATAGACAATCTGAACAAAATAGATCAATGGTCTGATTAAGGGTGCAATCCTAACCAACCTTCCAGCACCACGGTAAGGGCAATGCAGCTCCAAGATAAGGAAACGAATATTCCCTTACCTGGAGGAGGCTTCCATTGACTACTACTCCACTGCAGGATGCAGCACGTGCCCAGTTGGCACAGCTAGGTCAGTGCTGGAAAGTTGGTTAGGATGGCACCCTGAGTTTAAGACAGCTGCCTCTTTTCATCTTGATTGTCACACATGGCAGAGAGTATCTCCACTTTCTATCAGGAACACTGATGCCCCTCTTCTCTTTTTCGTGTTTTATCTGCTTGAGGAAGCATTCTGTGCATCTCAGAAGCTAGTGCATTACTTGGTGACTTTCAGCTGGTCGAAACAGAGCGAGGGGATGAAAAGGAAAAAGGGGGGAACCAAAGCTGCCAGGGAAGGAGTATGAGAAAATACAGACCTAGCTTACATTTCCCTCAGTCGGGAAGAGGTCTAAGAGGTTACACAAAAGTGTGTGAAGACAAGAAAGCAGTCGGAGAAAAACAGACCGAAGGAACCAGCTCAGTGGCACAATGTGAAACCTGACAAAAGGAAGAAGGAACAAGGGCTTTACTTCCCTCTGAAGGTCTTCCACAGAGTCTTCTGATGTATGGAAGCCTGAAATGGCAAGACAAGGTGAAGTATGATCTGTTGGGATTTTTGAAAGGAAGTTTCTGGCTCTTTCTGTAAAATCCTCCAGCTCAAGTACGATGAACTTTTTAAAAGACAGGAGGGAAAAAATGATGTTAAATGTGTAGTTTGGAATTTTTTATTTAAATGCAGCCCATCCATGAGATGCCACATCTGGCAGCCAATTCACCCCCTTCACCCACTTGCTTTCTCTCCACACTTCTGCTCTCCCTATCGTCTTTTTCCAGTTTAGGGAATGGGGACAGCAGAGGATGGCCTACCACCAGGTAAGGGGGGCAGCATTTGGCACGCCGTCTCGAGCACTGGGAGCTCTTGGACTGGCCCTGATGAAACAGCAGCCACCAATCGGCCGATCAGGATTGGAGCCATCACGGCACGTGAGGAAGAAATAGTGACACAACGGTTTCCCATTGTGCTGCGGTTCCGACAACATTCGTATCTCAAAGCTGCTGTGAGACCCAAGGAAGCCCCTTCCATTGGCTTCCCTTGGAGACAGAATGGTTTGGGGCAATGGATTCGGGGTGAAATCTCTCCCAGTCTTCCTGCCCCTGAAGTGCGCTGCTCAGGGGCTGAAATGGCTCCACCTCAGGACAGTATTGATAATTCTTTTGATCCCGCTTCTTCTGGAGGTGGGAGGTGGGCTTTCCCCTGCAAACTCAGCTGGCTGCAGCATTTGTTGCAGATGAAGAAGTGGGCAAGAAAAAGAGAGGAGCCCAGCACAGGAAGTGGAGAGGGGATTTCCTGTTGCCCGGAAGGCCTTGGTTGCTAAGAGGTTGCTTAGCAACCACAGAAGAGTTATTTTGCAGCCCCTTTCCTGGAACTCGGAACTAGGGGTGTGTGTGTGTGTGTGTGTGTGTGTGTGTGTGTGTGTGTGTGTGTGTGTGTGTGTGTGTGTGTGTAAAAAGAGGGCCTCTTTGTGATGGTGAGGTATTCTCCACCTCCTTGGGTGGGCAGTAGGGTGAAGAGCAGTGATGGCAGGCAACCATGTGGGCTGATGGGAAAACAGGAGATGCCCAGCAATTGAGGGAATGGAGTCCAGGTCTGGTCATCTCATTAGCCGCAGCTGCCTTTACTTTTCAGCATTACATTGCTGTGATTCGTAAAGCAGCAGGTGGCGAGGAGGGAGGAGAAGGAGAAGGACTTGGGGGATAAATCATCGACTGAGCAGGGGCCAGAATCAGCCCACTTTCCCAGCGTTACTCATGAGGACAGTTGAATCAGGATGATATTTCTCTCGACCACGACATGTGCGGGAACAGCAGAGCACAAGTGCGTGGTCAGGAAAAACACAAGCAGTTGAGATTTGGTTAGGCTCAGTGGTTAGTGTTAAATACGATAGGTTCCTATCAACAGCTGTTGTCTAATCCCATGACCTCCAGCTACCCCATTTTTAACACTGGTGCTTGTCCATCTAGCCCAATGTGGACCACTCTCGGAGTCAGGGAGGATGGCGCACGTCTGTGTGCTGGCCTCTCTGACTCTGAGAGTGGTCCAAACGCTTTTTATGGTGGCCCTTGTGCCGGCCAAACTTTGCTGGCCTAACTGTGCCAGCCTAACTCCAGGTTCGGATTGCACCTTCAGTATTATTCACAAATGAGATTGCACTGGTTTTAGCAATGCATTGAATCACACTGCATTTAACGTTGTCGTACTAAGCACTGAGTAGACACTCTACATGATTTTAATCTTTCCAGGTAGTGTCCGGGTGTGGGGTGGGGCTTGAGTTCAGAGGTAATCCTAAATAATTAGGGATTCTTTGATCTCAGTCCCCTCTAGGTAAGTCTCAGAAGGGGACTGAAGCTGCCTCAAGAAGGATCAAAAGGAGTTAAGAGCAAGACAAACAAATTACAAAGGGCATTACAGCAAGATGCCCTTATTTATTTTTTCATTCAGTTCTTGTTAAAAGAATAGCAACAAAGGAAACATTTAACTGTTGGTTGTTAACATGCCATTAGACTGTTGGTTTTGGTGATGACACAAAAGGAGCAAAGGCACTGATCATTAACTCCACAGTCAGTCTGTGCGCAGAAAGTGCACGCTGCAACTTTAAATATCAGCATAATTGTAGGAGTCAGGGATGTAATGGATATATTGTGCTTGGTCTTTGATCCTGCCTGCAGATTTATTACAACAAGCCCTCCTGATATCTGATAACCTTTATAGTGCAGGATGGGTTGGGGGGAAGCATTAACCTCCTCCCCCCCCACCTGCCTTGCAATCTCTTCTTCTAGTTTCTGAGAGTTCAGAGTCAAAGCCTGCCTTATGACCATTTGCTGGAAAGTTCAGGGAAAAAAGCATTTCAAGATAGACATAATGATTGTGGGTTTTTTTTTTAATCGGGGCTACACATTTCCAAGCTCAGGATCCTGCAATACTCCCCCCCCCCCAATTAGGAGCACCACTGGTTGACAGCCTAATTATTCAGCTTTTCAACCGTTCCATACTACAGTGATGTGATGCTGGGAGTGAAGTACTGATGCTCAAGGTTAGCTTCTTGGCATAGTTTAGAAATTGATACACGCGCTCTTACTTGAGTAGTACAGAAATCAAATAGCAGACGATTGATGTTTACATTGCTAAAGTTAGAAAATGTTTTGAAAATGTGTTTGGCCTGGACCTGAGTGCATAGGTGGAGAGGACTGAGCCAAGGGCATAGCTAATAATAATAATAATAATAATAATAATAATAATAATAATAATAATAATAATAATAGTAGTAGTAGTAGTAGTAGTAGTAGTAGTAGTAGTAGTAGTAGTATTTATATGCCGCCTTTCTTTGGTCATTAGATTGCTCCTCTGACTTTAATTCAAGGCGGTTTACATAGGCAGATTTTATTTCTCTAAACCCCCAAGGGTTTTTTTTACAAATTACAAAAAAGTTCTATCTTTCAAGAACTACAACAACATACAGATGGAACTTTTGTGGTCTAGTCCTTCTTTCTGGCCGCACAATTGCCTTCCTGCTGGCTGATAGACAGTTTATCTGCTCCCACCAAAGAAACAGCTGGCCCAGCACAACTCCTCTCTCACAGGCAGCTGCAAGTCTTATCAGTCTTATCAGTCGCAATTCTCAAGGTCTGCCGCTCACGGAAGCTTCCTGTGTTCTCGAACGGGCGACCTTCGGATCTTAGCTTCAGGCAAATGGAGGTTTTAACCCTCTCGACTAAACCTCCTGCCCATTAAGGAAAGTGTAGCCCAGTGCAGAGGGCAAAATGTTGTCCCAGAAGTGACGTCACAACAGGAAATGACATCACAGATGTATTTTCGTTTTCTCTGGGGTTGTGGCCATAACTTTTGATACAGCAAATATATTACACTCTGGTTTGTTTCATTGCATTCTGCATTCAATTCCCTTTCCGATGATATATAACTTGATGGTATTATTCATACATTATAAGGTTTTCACCATTTTGGCCACTAATGTCAAACTCAGCTTGTTGCCCCCCTAAGGCTTATTGCCCAGTGCAATTGCACCCCCCTGCACTTCTTTAGCTACGCCCCTGGACTGAGCACAGGTCACCAGTGAAATCATAGACACTTGTCCAATCAGTGCCTATGATATTTGTGCAACCTCATTCTAGACAGCACATGTAATTGCATGGAGAAGTGGTCATTAAAGAGAAATCACAATTTTGTGGCAATTTACAGGATGGAAAATGCCTGCATATTTCCATATTGATATGCATTGATATGTGCAATATCAGTCATCTGTATGGTCCAAGCAGATTATCCAATTAGCACCCCACATGCCCTCAAAGTTTTACAAATAACCAAAGAGTGTTTTTATGGCAATTTATTATGCCCTGTCTGATTATATGGTAAAGTGATCATCAGATTATTCCTTGGCCACAGGCTACTACTACTCACTCACTCAGTAGTCACGTTGGTTTTCAATATGGCAGAGTTTGAGAAATTATGCACTGGGAAAAATCCATGCTGGGTTTTTTAAATTGTTATTACAGCTGTGGCTTTCATCCCTTGCTCAGATGCTCTCCACAGGATATGCTCCCACCCGATGCTACATGGAGAACTCTGAGCCAAAGATACAGCTAAGACACTCCAGCAACAAAAGCAGGAAATACAAAGGGGAGAAAAGGAGCTGGGCAAATGGCTGCTAATTGCACTGGTGCTGGAAAGGGAAGGAATTGAATGGTTAAACGTTTCCTTTTCCTCAGAATGCCCACTGGACTCCTGCCTAACAAGGGGAGTTCATTGACTCAGCAAAAACAAGGGAACAGGATTGGTTGTGGGATTAGTATCATGTCTAGAGTGTTGCAGTTTCACATCTCACAGTCCAGAACTGGTAGAAACTGGCA